>SKCR01037625.1:0-167193 GCA_019454045.1 Zanthoxylum bungeanum
GTAAAAAGGTAGTGAAACTAATGCACACAAAAGCAAAAAGACAAGAGAAAAGAGAATAAAGAAGTTAGTGACTAATTAGGTGAAACTTCTACTCCAAGTTTACTAGTTGTTTTGTTTCATTATAAATTACTGAATAAGTAAATTCTCCGATTATTTTTATCATTCTTCATATACACAGTTAACAAAGTTTTATTCAACTCATTTTTGCCCACAACAGTCATAAGTGCAGTTGATAAGAGAGTAATATTTTTGTCCTAAAGTTTTATCAAAGTTCACATCTTTTGTAGTAATGGAATAAATTTTTTGATTTTTTTTCTGATTTTTTCTTTGATTTTTTTCTCTATTTTTTATTTATATACAATACATTCCATCTATGTAGCGAGCTTTGGGTCGGTGGCTCCCGAACCAGATGGCTTTAGGGCACCAGGTGTTAAGACAGCCCTACGAACTTAATTACTCAGACTCCAGATATATATATATATTTTTTTTTTCATCATTTTTTATCCATGTAGCGAGCTTTGGGCCAATGACTCTCAAACCAGTTGGTTTTAGGGCACTAGGTGTTAAAACACCCTTACAGACTTAATAACTCGGATCTCAGATGTAATTTTTTTTATTCCATCACTTTTTGAGATGTTTCTCCAATTAAACTGTAGTACTGAATATTACAATCTTTTCAATTTTATTTCATGTCCGTATGTTACTATGTATGTTGATAATACCTGCCAACTGAGCATATGAAGCTCTATTTTAGTCAGTTTTATGGAGGATTTACAAATTAAATAAGTCAAAATGAATTAAACAAAAAATTAACTTGTTTTGAAAAAATGGGTTTGAAATACGTATCAGGAGTGAGAATTCATTACACAGCTATCTCTTACCAATTTCACCTTTTTAGTCAACATAAAAACCATAAACATAAAGAAATAACTTCTACTGGTCATGGGGTGTGACTAACTGTCGAATGGAATTCCCGTTGTAGATTCTCCAGAGGGAGGGTGGAGCGAGGCTCACTTAAGTACCCAAGCTTCTTAGGCTCTTATCGCTTGGTGACAGGAATAAACAACGAGTCCTCCAAACTAGTCTATCACAACAAGCTACTGGTGAATGATTATCTAGGTGCCTTCACAGATTTTCCTTATAGAGAGGTAGTGAGTGAAGGAAGACACCAAACCATCACCTAGCTTTAAATATGCCTTTGTTTTTGAAACTTTTTTTTTTAATTTTTTTTTGTATTTTTCTAAAAATTTTGGACTAAAAATAAAAATACAATAAAAACAAGATACTATTATCTATTCCTCACCCCCAAACCTAAATGAGACATTGTCCTCAATGTCTTAAATAATAGAAGAAGAGTTTAGAAGATAGTACCTGGTTAGCTGAAATTCTACAGGAAAATTAAAGGTTAAGATCCAGATTTATTTGACGCTTCTTACCACGATCATCTTCGGACCATTTTATCTTTGAAAGGATATGGTCAACTAGTGGTTCATATGCTAAGAGTTGGTCAATTAGATCCGGAGCAGTTCTGGCAATAAAGAGTAGTTCTTTCAAAGGTTTTGACACGAACCCATTTCTCCGGGCATCATCAAGAAACACACAAAGAAAATCATAAAATCCATCAACGTTAAACAGCCCAATTGGTTTCTGGTGTATGTTCAGGTTCGCCTAAGATAGTATTATAAAAATTTCCTCCAATGTACCCAAGCCACCTGGAAAAGCAATAAAAACATCAGAACAATTAATCATTTCCACTAGTCGTTCAGACATCCCTGGCACGATCAGTTCCTCTCCGTTTGATGATTCAATAAGATTTGCTTCTGCCAAGGGTTTTGGGATGATTCCCAAAACATGACTGCCTCATTCCTGTACGGCCTTTGAAACGATCCCCATTAGTCCAAGATTGCCTCTGCCATATACTAAGTGCATATTTCTTACAGCTAAGACTCGAACCAATTCTTGTGCTGCTTCTATGTATTATGGTTTAGTACCAACACTACTACCACAAAACACACAAATGTTTTCAACTCGTCTTCTTGAAGTGGCTTCCATATTTTACTCTGGATGTCTTCAAAAGTGCAATGATAAGTTGAATTTATAGTACCTGAAAATGGTGAGTAAAAATAGCACAAGTATCTTCCAAAGGACGATTAGTAGCAAAATAGTAAAATAAATCGTGATAGTCAAAAAGGTATGGATCCTGTCGGAGAAAATAACAAAACAAATCAATTATTAGAAAAAGACAAAGAGATATAATATGTACAAGAAAAGTAGCGACTTGATTGACATCTATGCGTCAGGAACAAGCTTCCCATCCAATTTTCTTATAAATTGGCAAACATGGTCTTTTTGAGTTAGATTCCCAAGACTTAACTGTTGTCTTTCTTTTTGGAATTGTGTGTGTAATTTGTGAATGACTATATGAACATATCCACTGGGATGCGTCTCAAGAGTCGAAGATATATCATCTACATACTCCTTACTCAAGCCATCCCTAATGAATTTAATTTTATCTTCACGATTATCAAACACCATTCCTAAAGAACGACAACGAGTATTGCAATTCCAACGCGCACATTTGTAACAAACACTCATTTGCTTTGCTCTACGTTTCTTTGCATAGTTAGATAATAAATACCACTTAAAATATTCGTTGCATCATTAAAAACTTTTATAATCTCTAAAATTTTTGAACAAACTTTCCAATGAATGGGTTATAAAACTACATCATATTAATAGTGAGCAACAAATGAACATAATAAATCTTTATATTCAAAACTTTCATTTAGTAACAAATAAGTATAATTCCAATGAGTTGAAACATCACAGTCGAATTTTTTCGGCCTAACACTATTTTGCTTATAAAAAGTACATCATTCTCTTCTAATTTTAGAATACGACCAAATTAAATTAATTACTTTTTTAATAGGTGCAATATGAGAGTTTACAGATTTTAAACCATATTGTACACATAAATTCAAAATATGACATGCACATCGAACATGAAAAAATTTACCTCCTAAATTTGATTGGAAAATAGCTTTAAATTCATTAATTGATGCAATATTAGCCGATGCATTATCAATCTAATAGTTAAATTTTTTTACAGTAATCCATATTGCTGTAAAATATTACTAATCATTACATAAATATTATGTGCAGTGTGTGCATCATCAAAAAGCCGAAATGCAATAATTTTTTTATAATAAACCATGAATCATCAATCCAATGACATGACACACCCATGTATGAATGCGACTGCCAATAGTCACTCCATATGTCACTACAAATTGAAACACGACCTTTAAATTTTAAAAAATAATTCCTTAAATTATTTTGACATTTTGCATAAAATTCCATAATTTTTATTTTACATGTCATCCTACTAAGTTTATATGCAACAAAATTCAAATTTTCATGTATTAAATCATTAAAAGACTTTTTTTCACCAAAATTAGAACTTAAATGTTCTATGACAATAAATTTAGTTAGATTATTTTTCCATTGAGATTTATTATATTTAAATAATTTATTAGAAGAAGAAGAACGTAGACCGGAAGCAAAAAACCTTGTCATTTGTATTTGTGTTGTATCAATCCAAAACTCAGCTTTATGAATACTCCTCATATGACCTGTCATAATTTCATGCCCACTGGTGTGTTTGTAAATTTATCCACAATAATTGCAGACGTCATTCTTCTCACTAATGACATCATTAACGATCAGAGTGAAATATTTTATCAACATTTCAGAATCTCGATTTCTCACTTGAATACATGAAGTTGTTTCGCCGGTGGTATGTTGAGTGGTATCCTCAGCCTTTGGAGTGTTAGTGTTTGTGATGAGCTTGTCATTATAATAAAGAGATTGAGATAATAAGAGAATAAATTGATTTAATATATGAGATTTGAGAAATTGAGAGAGTGAGAAGAGAATAAATGATTTTGTGGTTTCGGAAAATGAGTTAAATGGTTATTTATAGGGGTTTTTGATTTTTTATAATGCCTAAAATGCCCACAAAATATAGTTTTTGGGAGGGAGAAATTAGGCATTTTAAACTTTTATTATTATTAAAAAAAATATTTTTTGACCATTATGGTTAACGTTTGAAACCGTTAGCCGTAACGGTTAACGTTTTTGAACCGTAACAGTTAATGGTTCGAACCGTAACGGTTACGGTTCAAATCGGTCCAACCGCCCAAACCGGCGGTTGGAAATTGTCTCAACCTTAACCGAACCGGATTAGATCGGTTCGGTTACAGTTCGCGGTTCGGTTACATAGTCAACGGTTTGGTTTACGGTTGATCACGGTTTGGTTGCGGTTCGGTTACAGTTCCAAACTGAACCGTGTGCATGTCTAACTGAAAGTATAAGTTAGTTTATAAGACGTGAAACAAAAACTAGAGTATATAAAAAAACGGTGCTGTAGAAGTAGATCTGATTTTTTTTTTTTTTTTTTTTTTTTTTTTTTTTTTTTTCTAAATGCGTATGTTATAATCGAGTTATTTAGACAAATTCAATATTAAATCAGAAAAATATCTTTTAAGACCAGCATTACAATTGCAGTCAATAGAAGGCAAAGATTTTAAGATTATGCAATTTTTTCAATTGCTTAAACGTTTTACTTGAGGTCTCATTCGAATCTTGCACTCATTTAATTGTCCCTTTGAGCTCGTTTCTTATTCAAATCCTCTGAATCACAGATCCATTACTTTTTTTTTTTTTTTCCTTTCCATTCGGATACAAAGTTGAATGTTCTAATTATATAATTAGTGTGATAAAATGAAACATATTAAAGCTGCAGACACACTGCTAAACTCTTTATCTAATGATAAATCACTTTTGCTACTTGAAACCACACTTTACTTGAACAGCTAGACTCTTCTTCACATTGGGACAAGGATCCCAGTTACTGGTGAAAAGCTCTTCTTCAAAGGGAATTTGACAGCTATGTTTCCCCAAGCAGGTCTGCAAAAAACAAAAAGGCAATGGTAAGTTTTCATTTCACCTACATTTTTTTACTCTGAATAATCTTATTAGGCTTATAAGACCCTTTTAGGTTCAAGATCGATATCAAACGGGCTTGTCACACAACCATATGTCATCACTTGACCTATAAATATTAAGCTCTGTAAGGTCCCCTCAGGTGTAAGTAGGGTTGGTAATGTTTCCCATCAGGTCCTGTGTCATCTCAACGGGATCGAGATTGGATTTGGCACATAATTTTCTGTCTAGATTTGAAAATAGGACGAGACGGGGAAAAATGTCCCAAATTCCAAGCCGGATGGGGATGGGACAGGATTTTCGAGATGCGGGATGTGGGATGATTTTTTTTTTTGTCCCGAAAAAATAACAGAATGCGATCTGGATGAATTTTGCCGCAGTTGTATAAATGGGATATTCCCTTGCCAAACCCAGGTGTAAGAACTATACCAAGCAGGCTTGTCACAAAGAACCTGATACTATGTAAGTTACCGCTTGACCCAAATGTAATTCTAGCAAATGCAAAACAAAAAGACGATGAACATTTTAGTGATAAGTTATCACTTGACCCAAAAGTACACAGAATAGGACTTGAGACTGTGTTAAGTTACCGCTTGACCCCAACCATTCATTTAGTTATTTTTTACTATTTTAACATGCGTGACAAGATATTATTAGATTATTGCATGGGTGACTGGCGACATGATATCAGTAGAAGTTTTCCAAAAGTAGATGATGTCATGTTAGAATCCAGATTTACCTTTTCAACAACTGCCTTTGTAGCTGGTGCAGTGCAATTTCCATAATTATATCCCCCACAGACACCTGTTGATTCACCATAGCTAGCAAACTCAACATTGGTGATTACTTTGTAGTCTGGACATGTCAAAACAGCCAATATTTTGGGATTATCATCTGTGTATATCAACTCATTGTTCTTTATTTCCCATAATTGCACTGGAGGTTGATGAATGTCTGAGATGTAACTACAGATTGTATCTCTATCAACTAACACAAATTTCAACTCTTCAGGTTTTGCTTCTTCTTCTTCTTCCAATATCACCATGACATTGCCTGTTGGCTTTAAGTATGATCTTGGAACATGGTACCTGAATTATCAAAAAAGAAAGCTCAGTTTTGCTTCTCGATATACCTTTCATTTCAGGAGAATGACTAGAATACAACGCTGTGTAGTACAAAGCTCTCCCCTCTAGTTCTTTGATAGAAAATTTGGAGGTATAACCAAAACCCCCGAGTTTTAGGAGGTCATAGACGAGTTTTTAAAGAATGTTGCCCCCTGCCGATTAGAGATAATTTTTTTTGGATTCCTTATTGTAATGGGTATTAACTTTTTTTAGATTTAGCCAAAATTAGGTATCTCTAATTTTGGTCCAAATTTAGGGGCCCAGTCGGCCACTTGTATGGGCTGTCCCCATGGTCATCAATGACCAAAAACTTTGGTTTCAAATGATATATAATAAGTAGGGTGTCGGGAAAGAGATAGGGATCTAAAAACTTGATAACGCGAGGTTTTTGAATAGTAAAACATTGTACCATACAGTGCTGCATTGTAGTTATACTCTCATTTTCTGTCTATGCATATAGTTTCATTAGTGTGTTTATTACTTACTCTAATTGAGTAGGCTGGCCAAGAGGAGACATATAAGACACCCAATATCTGCCAATACTTTGTCCATTGATCCAAATCATACCTTTGCCCATCTTGTTCATTTGAATGGCTATTGGTTGGTTTCCTTCAGGAGCATCAAAGTATGTCTACAGCAAGTGCTTAAGCAAAATCACTTTTCTGAATTTCAAAGTTATTAGGCCTATGTTTACTTACCAGTATGTTCTGCATTACCTTGAACCATGTAAGAGCTGGCCTTCTGCCTTCCATCTTTGTCCATTTCACCTTGTTTAGTCCTTCTGGAGTGAAAATCTTGGTCCCTTCTCCATACAAGCCTACCTGTAAGTGCAAATGCACACCAATCCACTTGCATTACTGTTATTCAGCTTATGATGAGCGAAGTTCACTTGCGGGCAAAGATTCTTGATACCTGATGAGCCCAATGATTCCTTGTAATATCAAGACTTCCAGTGTTCAAGCCAAGAATCTCCACAGTACGTGGCCCTGCAAATCTTTTCTCCATGTAGGCGCCGCTATCCTATATCCATATAGAGCTCATTTGATTTCCTCTTCTATAATTCATCTGGCTAACATTTAACAAAATGGAAGTTATAAGGTACTTACCGGTAATCCAACTACACTACCCAAGATTTGTATATGGTTGGGGCCTTCCTTCAACTTTATCGCCTTCCTGAAGACAAAGCTCTTATCTATATGGCTCCCATGTTCATGTCCTTTAAATACACAAACATAGTCAGCTAAATGAAGATGAAACATCCGTGTTTCACAAAAAGGCTACAATTTTATGTGCTTACCCACGTATTCGCCATTTACAAAAGTAACTAAAGCATGGCCTAAACTTGCAACTATTAGAACTGGGGAAATATCTGCTCTTGTTGGCAAGTCACGCCGACTCAAAGTTATGCTGCAATTGCAGTAACACAAAAGAATGTTTGATCTTGGCAACATGGATGAATCAAACAGTAGGCAAGAACATTTTATCTATGTGACTATGATGTACTTACGTTGTCGAATACCAAGCATAGTCTGTGGTATCTTTTGTTAGGCTAAAGAGCTCCAATGGGTTTTTGGACTTGTTATGAAGTTGCTCAAAGGTTGGGATACTTTCTGTGAACATCTCCCAGTCCCAGGAAAGCCTCTCGTTTGCAACCACCGATGGCACGAATTCCCTCGAACTGTGTTGTGATACAATCTGTTTTTACAGTATCAACATTGCTGTTGTTGGCTCATGTCTTCGTGATGAACTGCTATGATATCAGTTGAAAATGCGGAAGATAAGGGATTATGACTTACTGTTCGAGTGTTGTAAACTACAGTCTTGCAGTCAGGAAGGACGCTAATCGATTTTGAAGGAAGGTAATAGTTCATACCCCTAAAGCTAGCAGTCTGTGCCATATCACTTTTATTGTTAGATAAGAAAGCAGAACACGCTCCGTGTCCTTGGTAGACTATTGCCTGCAGATCAGATCACAGCTTGAGTATAACAAGTTTTTGCAAGAACACTTTTTGATAAGCAAGTTCTGTTTTCTACTTTGCTTACCTCTATATCTTCACCTAATTTGTTGATACTAGGAGTTCCCCAAAGGAGAGACTTCTTGCACAAATTCAAAGCCCTATGCAAGTCCTTGAGGTGACCCCATTTCGGTTCCCTTGGCAAACCTGCAGCACATAAAGATCAAAGCCAGTTACATCATTTGGAAAATCTAACAAGTTTACTGAACTTTCTTTTAGATTCTCACCAAATTCATCAAGAGGTGCTTCATCATAGTATCTAGGCGTCACAAAATGCGCGCTTGTTCTACCAAAATTTGTCCCACCGTGGTACTGCAAACACAAACTCAAGGTAAATTTCTCGGAGAAATCAGAGAAAAGAATAAAATGAACTTCCTACCATGTAATAGTTAACCAGTGTTCCATTCCTCGAGACAAATCGAGCAGTTGAGAATGAAATATCTTCTGCTGATCTTTGAGATGGTGGGTCTCCAAATACTCTAAACCTGTAATAAATCAAACAACATTTATTCCATTAGCATAAATAACAACATTTACCCATAATTGTAACACTGACATTCAGAAGAACAAATAATAACTGAGCAGTCCAATTCTCAGTCCACAGAGATGGCTTGTTGGGTTTATTGGGGCCAGTGAAAGTATCTCCACAGTGCCTTCCATTGCAAGTATTTATCTGCTCATTAAAAGCATGTGTATCAGTCATGTGTATCTGCTCATTCAATATATTTTTCATGCAGAAATAAAACTTACAACTGGATCAGGAGCATCTTTTTGCTTGCACATAACCCATGGCACTCCAATGTTCAACCCAACGGCCAAGTTTCCAGTCCATTGCACATAACTATTTCCCTTTTCTCTGTATGCAGGTTGGATTGTATTGTACTCGTTTTCGATCTGCATTATGTGAAAATGAATTTACTGTCAGATTAGTAACTAAAATATGAAATCTTGGAAGATCAGAGAAACTAGCCAGAAGGAATTGAGAACCTGAGCTAAGATGATGGGGCCTCCTTGTGAAGCAAATAACTTCTCTTTTTTCATCATTTCGATGATCATCGTAACATATTTTTTCATGTGGTACTGAAAAATGGGAAAAATTCTTAGTCACACAAACAACTTGAATCATTGTATTAGATTTCCAAATTGGTATCGAATCATCTAATCAAAAAAAATTACCTTGAATGATTTGTTATTAGAACGAAACGTGATATTTTGGACCTCCCTTAGCCAATAAGGCAGTCCTCTGAGGTTCAAATCAAAAACCAATTTAGGATACAGAAAGAGTAAATGTAAATCAATGAGAGAGAAATCGAATCATACCCGTAATTCCATTCAGCTTGAATAAAAGGTCCAACACGCAGAGTTGCATACATACCATTTTCGGCAATCATCTTAATGAATTTCACAATATCATACTGTCCTTCAAAATTGTACTGCACCATTGAATTTTTTACACATCAATCACATTGCCTAGATCATCAATCTTTACCAAGTAAAATATAAATCAATGCAAATATCATATGTAACCTGGCCTTGCACTGGTTCGTGTACATTCCAAAAAACATAGGTTTGAATCACATCCAAGCCTCCGCGTTTAGCCTTTTGAAGAAGGTCAGGCCAGGTCTGAACCACAATCCAAACAAAATTATTAGTTCTAAAAATTCATCAAATCAAATCAAATCAAATCCCCCCCTACAAAATTTCCCCATCAAGTGCACTCACATCAGGAGTGCTTCTGGTGTAATGAATTGATCCCGAAAAAAGTATCTCCCTTTTGCCATTAATAATCAAAGACCTTCCATCATACGTGACAGTACCAAGCGTCTTGTTTTCTTCGGCAACTGCAAATGAAGCCAACAGGCTAAGGAGGGTGGTGACTAAAAACAGAAACCGGCTCATGATCACCATTGTTAAGTCCCAAATTGAGATATTGTTGTAAATGTGAATTTGAATAAAGGGAGTTACATATTTTGAAGAGTTACATGTTTTGAATAAAAAATTATTATTACAAAATTTATTGGGGAGTTTTGTTTGTATGATAATGTAACAGTTTTTCACTTAATTTTCTGTAGCATGTGACAGTTTTTTCATTCATTTTTTTTAAACACGTTTTTGTTGATATGTAAGACGGAAAACTTAAGTCTAATTTGACCCTTTATTTACTGTCCAAGGTTTGAAAAAAAAATTAAAATATATATTAATTTGAATATATATATAAAAAAAAAAAAAAAGGACTGGAATAATTTTTTCATGGATTATTATTATTATTATTTTTTAACGTTTCTTCACTTTAAATGAAAGACGTTATATGGTCTTCATATTCTAAACGTTTATGCTATTAAGTATTAAAATGTGTCCTTTCAATTTTCATTGGAGGTTAACGTTAATTTCATTTGCCTATAAAAGATAGATGTTTCTTGTTGCATAACAGAGAGCCGAGAAGCATCCATGCTTTTGAAAAAAAAAAAAAAAAAAAATCAATTTGGACTTGAAGCAATTTTGTTGTTTTATCTCTGTCTGTATTCCATCCACCTTATTACAAATACATTCTCTTTCGTTCATATTCGTTCTGTGCGTCTTTAGTTGCCGAGCAATATTTTTTTTATTTGTGGGGGTGTGAGTATACCAATCGGTTTTGTGCAAAATTGATTGAGACAGTGTTTATCTGGGCTTGTTTTATCCTGGGGACGTCGGGGCTGATTACTGCAAGCACAAAATCCGAGCAGAGCCGCGGAACGTCTTAAAGAGAGCGAACCGATCCGCGACTCAACCCAGATTCACTTTTTGCATCATTGGTGAACGGTAAAATTATTTTAATTTGTGCTTATTGTTCCAACAGATATATATTAGACTCCACCGAATGAGCTGCAAATGGGACCTCCTGGTTCTATATATATATATATATATATATAATATATATAAGGAGGAACCCTGAAGCTGAAAAGCAAATGCCCTTTCGACAAGAGTGTGTGATTAGAGAAGTACGTTCAAATCCTTTGAAGAAACATTTGAAGCAGTTTTTTTTAGCCTAATTCATTAAAACTTTTTCTTTATCTTGTTTCTGTTTCCATTATTGTTTTTGTTTGTCTTGTTATTATTGATGCTAATCTTGGAGTCAGTTCAGTTTTGATAATTTGACGGTGTCTGAAGGATCGGATCTGCCTAAGAATCGGTTGCTGAGCTTACGTGTGCAACAAGAACCCTAAATATGTGGGTAATTTTAAAACCTTTTTATCACGAGTATCTAGAAATAAATAGTTAGACTGTTAATCTAACTTGATTGTTATAAATTTATCTCAAAAATAGATTGAATATAATTGCTTGAAGTAATTAAATATGTTGGAAATTACTAATTGTATGTTGAAATTATTAAGAGTTGTTAAATAACAACAATTAGTAATAATTTCATGTTAGAAATTATTAAGAGTTGTTAAATAACAACAATTACTAATAATCTTGGAAATTATTAAGTAACAACAAGAGTTGTTAATTAAATAATTAAGTAACAATAAGAGTTGTTCATTAAATAATTAAGTAACAACAATTAGTAAAATGTTAAATGGGGAACATATGGTACACCCATGATGATAACATTTTTGGAAGGGTTAGAGAAAATCATTATGCATCCAAATACATGTGATTGCATTGTAATCAATGCATGTGATTACATAGTAACTTGTTTTCCCTCCTATAAATAAGAGCATTTGCTTATTGAGTTAAACAATCAATTAAGTTTGATTAAGTGCATCTCTACAAGAAGAAAGGTATGCAATTGTGTTGTGATTAACTTAGGTTTATTTCAATTAGTTTGTAAATAAATCTAGGACTGGTAATACATATTTTGGTTAGATCATAAGAGGACAAATATGTAAATATATTAGGGATTACGTTTCCTAACATTGGTATCATGAGGTTAAATGAATGTATTCTAGTTATATTATACAAAAATTGCATGAACATGTATGAATAATTAAGAAAATGCTTCTGTTTTTTGTTTTTACAAAAATGATTTTCTTCCAACTTTGGGCCGTAATAACTCTCTGTAGAAAATTGATAATCGTATGTTCAACTATGTTTTGAAAAGTACGACATGAGATCTTCAATTTGGTATATCATTTGCTTAATTTAGATTAAAATTGAGAACGATATGGATCCTAGAAGTTGGCTAGATGAATATGTTTTTACCTAGAAAAATATTCCTAGAAGAGCCGTACTACATGTCATCCGATATTTAGAAAAGAGGACGACAAGTCGTCCGAATATTGTACAACAAGTCGTACGTTTATAATATATTTAATCGACATGTCATCCGAGTAAAAGATAGACGACAAGTCGTCTGACTCTTTAACAAAGAACCGACTTGTCATACGGTCACAGATCTCACGGACGACATGTCATCCGCTCGTGAAAGTTAACCGAGGCTGGCTGGCGCGTGAGAGCGTGTGAGGGTGAGTGGGAGCCCGTGGCCGGCGCGTGGAGGCGCGTAAGCCACTCCTATTGTTGGACAATTATGACCCATAACATCACTATTTGTACAGAACATTGTGTTGTTGTACAAATTAACTATGTGACTGTAGGACACAGAAACTGGGCGACTCATGCTGTTCTAGACTCAGGGCCTAGTTAGGAGTACGGAGTAGCCCACGGAGGACTAAACCGGAGAATAAAGGAGTCGCCACCCGGTGTGAACCGGGAAAATGATTTAAGGCCGCACTCACCCCTCGTAAGGGAAGACCTCAAACCGTTGGGTTCGGAATGGTCCCTTACTTATGTCACTTGTAATGAATGGATTTGTATAATTTTAACCAAGTCTACTCAACATACATGCCTAAACCTAAGTTCACATGCTTTGAAAGTAAAACAACATTACAACAATCTAATCATGCTTCAAATACAAATTTGAGTGAAATGAAACATGTGAGTCTTTTAAGTGGTACGGGGCGTTGTATCCCGAGTGCAAACCATACTACCGTCCATTCGGATTCGGCTATGGAATTTATGTCCGGGTTTCCATCCAATATACCACAAAAAGAATACACATTCCATTCACTCAAAACCACATCACATACTAATTAATGACATTCATGCGACAGAAAAATAAATTACATGCAATTCTACGTTATTAATTTACATAACCTAAATTAATTAACATGTTAAATTAATTATTTATGCTAAGCATTATTAAACACATATTCTAAGTCAATATTTCGTGTAAATAAATTGTAAATAACATCAAAACAAATATTCATGCTAAACATATTTTCTAAATTATTATTTCATGTGAATAAATTCCATACAACACCAAGCTAATTATTCATGCTAAATGCCATAAAATGAATCTTCTAAATCATGATTTTTTGTAAATAAATTCAATAATAGGTGCCCTCAGGTCTTACCTTTTTTGTCGCTGTTCGGAGGTGCGTTATACGGCCGTCGGAGGAGCTAAAACACCGTGATTCCGCTGGTTCGCTGCTTTGACGTTTTCCTTCGCTGTTTCGCTCTTTTGCTTGCTGTTTTCACTTCGTTTCGATGCCGTTTTGCTGCCGTGTTTAGGCCACTGGTTTGTGGTGGATTAGGGGGCTGTTTTGGTTAATTTGGAGGGGTATTGGACTGCCGTTTTCCCGGTTTCTCGAAGGTTTATAAGTGCAGTTTTTTATTCACTGTTTTGGCGAATTGGGGACTGTTTGGGGTATGTGTGAGCTGCTGTTTTGGGCGAATTTCAGAGGGTTAATAAGGCAGTTTGTTCACTGGTTTGGGGGCTGAAATAAGGGTGGTTTGGGTGCAAGTTTCAGGGGTTAAATGGAGGCTAATTTGCGTGAACTGCAGAGGGTGATTGGGGGCTGTTTTGCGTGAAAATAGGGCTGGAATAGGGCTGTTTTGCTGCTGGATTGGCGTGAGATGTTGGGCTGGAATGGAGTCAGTATGTGCGTGGAAATGAGGCTGAATGAGGAGGCTAATTGGCGTGGAAATGAGGGCTGCAGTGGGGGCAGAATGTGCGTGTTTCAGGTCTTAAATGAGGCAGTGAATGGCTTGGAGATTAGGGCTGTATGGGCGTGACTTGTAAGGGAAGTGAGGGGGGTGTTTTGATCTCCAAATGCTTAAGTGTTTGATCAATGTATGCTTGATATGTGCTAGGTGTTCCAAGGCAGAAAAATGTGTGTTTATATAGGCATTTGAGAGGGCATTAATTGGGTTGGCAAGGTGATGTTGAAGGACATTGTTGTAAATTCTTCAATTATAAAGGGCATTTATGTCTTTTGGATGGGAGAGGGGTGGTTACTAACCATGAAGGGTTACAACCCCACCCCAAGGGGTGCCCCTTTGGCACCCCTCCATGCCTTTATAAAGGACTCTTTCCCTCCAAATTTCAGAAGTTGAAAATAAGAAATAAATCAGAGATACAGACACTTGGTTTTCTTTTATTTTGAGAAGAGATCCACCATCTTCCTTGTTCAAATACTTGTCTAGGAGTGCTCCTTGGACAAGAAGCATCCAAGTTATCCTGGGAGAACGTTGGCCAATTGGATCCTTAGAGCACCTGTGACGGGGCCAATAAGTTCTTAAGGACAGAGAACTTCTCGACTTGGACAATTTCAGTAACTTCTAGTTTCTTATTTTGTCTTTATATTGTTTTGGGTTTAGGGTTTTGCATATAGATTTTGCTGTGAATTGATCTGTTGTTTTTGCATGCTAATTGTTGTTTAATGACACAAACTTTTGCTAACAATCTTAAGAACTTATTGGCTCGTGTTATTAAATAGTAATTTGCATGTTAGGGTTTTAATATTTTCTGGAAAATACGAACTGTGCATGAAAAACCCGTAGGGCGTTCGAACGCCCAACGCACGCGAAGGCTAAAAATTTGAATTCTTGTAAGAACGTTCGAACGCGTCTTCAAACGCACCTCGAACGAAAGCCTTCTGCCTTAGAACGTTCGAACGCGTACTAAACGCAATTCGAAGGCAAACTCTCTGGAATCATTCCGTTCGAACGCGTTCACGAACGCTATACGAACGTGAACTCTCTGGAATCATTCCGTTCGAACGCGTTATCAAACGCTACTCGAACGTGAACTCTCTGGAAACACATCGTTCGAACTCGTTATCAAACGCAACACGAACGCACACACACTGGACAGTCTCGTTCGAACGTAGATACGAACGCGACACTAACGAAATAGTCCTGTAATTCTTATAAACTGCAAACTTAAATAATATTAACTTAGTAAGTCATATACTGTTAACACATTAATCTTGGTAGTATAGATTTAAGTTATTATTAGGTTGTTCAATTATCACAAGCATACACATAGTGATAAAGTTGAAATTGTTTGATTGTTGCATAATTGGTTGAGAATTTAAAGTGTAATAATACACAAGTAATTCCATCCAATCTTGATTGAATTATATATATCTACATTTGTCGTATATCACTTTGAACAAGATCATTCGTTGATCGTTGTGCAATTTGTCTTTCGTAGACTAATTGACCCTGTTGATTTTCCAGTTACATATGGCTAGCGGAAATATCACGGTACCGGTCTCTCATGGAGAAAAACCGGAGAAATTTGGTGGGGCAAATTTCAAACAATGGCAGAGCAAGATGCTGTTCTACCTGACAACTCTCCAGTTGGCAAAATTCCTCAAAGATCCTCCGGGTCCTGTGGAGGGTGAATCCGAATTGGCCAAGGAAGAGCGAGAACAGACTTGGATGTCTGGAGACTTCTTATGCAAGAACTACCTTTTGGGTGGTCTTGACAATACCCTGTACAATGTGTACCAACGCATGACTTCTGCGAAGATTCTCTGGGAATCTCTCGAGAAGAAGTATAAAACTGAAGATGCCGGACAAAAGAAATTTGTCGTGGGTAGGTTCCTGGACTACAAAATGATAGATTCAAGGACGGTGATGTCTCAGTTGGGTGAACTGCAATTAATCATTCATGAAATACTGGATGAAGGAATGAAACTTTGTGAGACAATTCAAGTTGCCGCCATAATTGAAAAGTTGCCTCCATCATGGAAGGACTTCAGGAGCTATCTGAAACACAAAAAGAAGCAGATGAGCCTTGAAGACCTCAGTGTTCGATTGAGAATCGAGGAGGACAACAGGATGTCCGAGAAGGCCAGCTACAAGACTCTGGAGTCTAAGGCCAACATCATTGAAGGTGTAAAGGGTAGCAAAAAGAGAAAGAACAGTGGAGCTGACTCTGGGAACAAGAAGTTCAAGGGAAAATGCTACAACTGTGGTAAGAGCGGTCATATGTCAAAAGACTGCAGAAACAAGAAGTCTCAGGACAAGGGCAAGAAAAAGAAAAATGAGGCCCATGTCACTGAAGGCGAGCAGCTGACTGATGATATCTCAGAGATGGAACTATCAGCAGTGGTAACTGAAGCCAACATAGTTGGGAATCCGAGAGAATGGTGGGTAGACACTGGGGCTACTCGTCATATCTGTGCAGACAGCAAGATGTTTTCCATGTACCAGAAGGTCGATGGCGGCGATCATCTGACAATGGGAAACTCGTCTACCTCTCAGGTGGTTGGACAAGGCACAGTGGTTCTGAAGATGACATCCGGAAAGGAGCTAACATTGAAAAATGTACTGCACGTTCCAGATATTCGGAAGAACTTGGTCTCGGGCTCTCTTCTTAGTAAGGCTGGTTTTAAGCTTGTTTTTGTTTCTGATAAGTTTGTAATGACAAAGAATGATATGTATGTAGGAAAAGGTTACCTGACTGAGGGCCTTTTTAAGCTAAATGTAATGACTGTTAACCGTGCTATTAATAAAGCTAGTTCGTCTGCTTATATTATTGTGTCACAAAATGTATGGCATGGGAGGTTAGGACATGTTAATTATGATACTATGCGTAAATTAATTAACATGGACCTCATACCTAAATTTGCTATTGATGGCCAACATAAGTGTGAAGCATGTGTTGAAGCAAAAATGCATCGAACATCATTTCATTCTATAGAACGTAGTTCTGAACCGCTGGAACTTGTACATACCGATGTATGTGACATGAATATTGTGCAAACAAGAGGCGGTAAAAAGTACTTTGTCACTTTTATCGATGACAGCACAAGATTCTGTTATGTGTACTTGCTGAGAAGCAAAGCTGAAGCAATTGAGAGCTTCGTACACTATAAGAACGAAGTTGAAAACCAACTTGGCAAGAATATCAAAAGAATCAGGAGTGATAGAGGCGGTGAATACGTTTCACCATTCGGTGAATATTGTTCTGTGCACGGAATTATTCACGAAACCACTGCTCTTTATTCTCCTCAACAGAACGGAATTGCGGAACGCAAAAACCGAACGTTGAAGGAAATGATGAACGCCATGTTGACAAGTTCGGGACTACCCCAGAACTTGTGGGGGGAAGCTCTGCTTTCCGCGAACTACGTTCTTAACAAACTTCCTCACAGAAGGTTGGACAAGACACCATATGAGTTGTGGAAATGTTTCGTGCCTTCCTACAAATACCTCAAAGTGTGGGGGTGTCTTGCCAAAGTAATGGTTCCTAAACCTAAGAAGGTTAAAATAGGACCAAAAACTGTTGACTGTATATTCATTGGATATGCTCGCAACAGTAGTGCGTATCGATTCCTGGTACACAAGTCGGAGATTCCTGACATCAATCCGGAAATGATAATTGAGTCAAGGAATGCGACATTTTTTGAAGAGATGTTTCCTTGTAAGGAAAGACAGCGCACAGTGTCTCTCAAAAGAACGACCAACGCTGTCAAGGACAGTGATCAGGTTGACCTAGAATCAGATAAACGTATTGATACTGAGACAATCGAGCCTAGACGTAGCAAAAGAGCTAGAACGTCTAAGTCGTTTGGTCCCGATTTTCTGACATACCTGTTAGAAAATGAGCCTCAAAGCTATAAAGAAGCTATGTCTTCTCCTGAGGCACCTCTTTGGAAAGAGGCGATAAATAGTGAGATTGATTCAATCCTACAAAACCATACTTGGGAGTTGGTTGATCTTCCACCAGGTTGTAAGCCATTGGGCTACAAATGGATATTCAAAAGGAAGATGAAAACGGATGGATCAATAGATAAGTACAAGGCAAGACTTGTCATAAAAGGTTATAGACAAAAAGAAGGCCTTGATTACTTTGACACCTATTCACCTGTGACTCGTATCACGTCGATAAGAATGCTCATAGCCATAGCAGCTATATTTGGTCATAAAATACATCAAATGGATGTAAAGACGGCATTCTTGAATGGTGAATTGGATGAAGAAATTTACATGGAACAACCAGAAGGGTTTTGTGCTCCTGGAAAAGAACAGAAGGTGTGCAAACTTGTAAAATCCTTGTATGGATTAAAACAAGCACCGAAACAATGGCATGAGAAATTTGACAAAGAAATGTTGTCAAATGGGTTCAAAACCAATGAGTGTGATAAGTGTGTATACACTAAAACAACTCAAAAGGGATATGTCATTGTGTGTCTCTATGTAGACGATATGCTGATAATTGGTAGTAATCATGAAATGATTCAGTCTACCAAAAACGTGTTATCCAGCAGATTTGATATGAAAGATATGGGGATAGCTGATGTAATCCTAGGGATTAAGATTTCTAGGACATCAGACGGATATATATTTTCACAGACTCATTATATTGAGAAGATACTCGATAAATATATCAAAGGGGATCTAAATGTAGCTAGAACCCCTGTAGACCTAACTCTTCATTTATCAAAGAATACTGGTTCAAGCGTATCGCAACTAGAGTATTCGAGAATCATCGGAAGTCTGATGTATCTCACGAATTGCACACGACCTGATATCGCTCAAGCTGTGAATCGGCTTAGCAGATATACGAGCAATCCAGGACACAACCACTGGAAAGCCATAGTAAGAGTTTTGAGGTATCTGCGTGAAACTTCAAAATATGGGCTACATTACGAGAGATATCCTGCTGTACTAGAGGGTTACAGCGATGCTAACTGGATATCTGATACGGTGGATTCCAAATCCACGAGTGGATTTGTTTTCACACTTGGTAATGCAGCCGTGTCATGGAAATCCTCGAGGCAAACGTGTATTGCCCGGTCTACTATGGAATCAGAATTCATAGCGTTAGACAAAACAGCGGAAGAAGCAGAATGGCTTAGAAACTTCCTGGAGGATATTCCTAGTTGGCCCAAACCGGTGCCAGCGATTAGCATACATTGTGATAGCCAATCGGCAATTGGGAGAGCCCAAAATACAATGTATAATGGTAAGTCTCGACACATACGTCGGAGACATAATACCATACGTTAACTGCTCTCAAGTGGCATAATAACGATCGATTATGTCAGGTCGAAGGAAAACCTAGCGGATCCACTAACTAAAGGTTTACCTCGAGAGCAAGTTGAGAAGTCATCGAGGGGAATGGGCTTGAAGCCTATAATCTAAGAATTGTCACTGTGGAAACCCAACCTAGTTGACTGGAGATCCCAAGATCTAGGTTCAAAAGGGACAACATAAACTTTGTGCAATTCAAAACAAGCACTGAAGAGTTTCGTACTCTTTCCCATTCCGTGGATGACGCTGAGTGCTGTCTGTCATTAGTGAGGATAAGCTTTGGCTTTTAATGATCACTATATTAGGAGATGAGTCCTAATGGGGGTAAAGACAGATGACCTCTTCATAGTAGATCACCTATTTCAAGTAAGAAGTGAGGCCGCTTCCATGGGAACCTTTAAAGGCGGGTTACCCTAGAGTGCTTGATGAATCCAGGACTGTTGTTCAGGGCCAAAATGAACACAACCGTAGAACGGGAAAATGGTCGAATTAAAGCTGTGTGTTGGCAATTGTCTTGGTTTACACCAACGGCAGAACAGTTCAAGACTATGGGTCACTGGTTTGCCTAGTAAATCCGATTGTCATTCACTAGGAAAGGTTCAAGGCGAAAGCTACCTATTTCGATGCAGTTTTAGCTCACGGTATCTCTCTCACGTGTCTGAATGAATAATTGAAGAATTGTGGGGGATTGTTGTAAATTCTTCAATTATAAAGGGCATTTATGTCTTTTGGATGGGAGAGGGGTGGTTACTAACCATGAAGGGTTACAACCCCACCCCAAGGGGTGCCCCTTTGGCACCCCTCCATGCCTTTATAAATGACTCTTTCCCTCCAAATTTCAGAAGTTGAAAATAAGAAATAAATCAGAGATACAGACACTTGGTTTTCTTTTGTTTTGAGAAGAGATCCACCATCTTCCTTGTTCAAATACTTGTCTAGGAGTGCTCCTTGGACAAGAAGCATCCAAGTTATCCTGGGAGAACGTTGGCCAATTGGATCCTTAGAGCACCTGTGACGGGGCCAATAAGTTCTTAAGGACAGAGAACTTCTCGACTTGGACAATTTCAGTAACTTCTAGTTTCTTATTTTGTCTTTATATTGTTTTGGGTTTAGGGTTTTGCATATAGATTTTGCTGTGAATTGATCTGTTGTTTTTGCATGCTAATTGTTGTTTAATGACACAAACGTTTGCTAACAGACATTTATTAGGTTGGCAAACTTTGTTGAAAATTGGTGAAAGGTTGATGTAATTGTGATGACTTTGTTGAAAATGTCTAAAGATGGATATTAATGATGTTGAAAATAAATAAAATGAGTGTTATAAGGTCTTGGACGTGGGGTTTACTAATAAATGGTGTGGGGATGACCTAATTAATGCCTTGGAAAATTGATGTCAAGGTAAAGACTTGGTCAAAGGTTAAAAACAAGCTTGGTAGATGGGTGAATCTTGTTTGAATAGTGCTTGGAGGGGTAAAAATGGTGTCATGGGCGTGGGCTTCTTGCTTGGTGGGCTTGGTGCTTGGTTTATTTTGGTTTCATGGGCTTTGGATGTGGTTTTAGGTGTTTAGGTGGGCTTGGAAGGGTTTGTGGTGATTTTGGGCCAAGGATATGCCTCGAAACGAAGATCTAACAAGCGAACTCAGAGCGAACTTAGCGAAATAATTCCAAAATAATATGTCAACTCTTGACTTCTCATTCCAACGACTGTATTCTGCGACCTCCACGACTAAAAGGCGGTGCCTCCTTACGAGACTCATCATTGGGCTCGGTATGCAAAAATGCAATGCCTACAGTGACAAAGGAACTTGCTTTTTTATCATTTGTAGTTGGATTACCGGGATATATAAATGATAAAAGTCCATATGATTAGTTCCAGATTAATAAGATATGAGACGATATTAATCCACTAAGGTTTAACCATTAAATATCCCTAGTCATAGTATTATCGAGATTGGACATCGATAATGCGGAATAGGCTAGTATTACACTTGTGCGTGTTATGGGAGCATAACAGCATAGTTCACATATATTTGGGTATTGGATACTCATGCAAGTGTAATAGGAGGTTTTGTTTACCGATGGTACGGAAAAATGTTCGCTCTGGATAGACCCCTCAGAATCCTTTTGGTAGTATGACTATGTGTATATGGGAGTCCGACTCAGGGTAGGTGTATTTGGTTTTAACCTGAGACTTGCATCGCTAATACTTGCGACAATCAATATACTTTGGTTTTGGTCATCCGGGGCTTTAACAGGTTCTGTGTATGCCTCTTCTAGGTATATTGAGAATCGTAGTGTTTTGGGTGTGATGTCAAGATGGAAGTATCACTCCAGTCATATGGAGATGATGATCACATAAGATACGGAACTAGTACTCTTGTATGCTGCAGCTATCGGGATAATATGACAAGGTCATGATTATCCGATTATAGAGACTAGTTACCAGAGATCCGATATATGCTTCATACGGGGCAGACACAATTCCAGCCCCAGGCATAGCACGTGACATTCGATACTTGACCGTCGTAATCACACACGTATAACGCAAGCGCACGTATCGTTTAAGTAGTATAAAAAATATCGATCCCACGAGGACTTAATATCTATTCTATTAATTTTATGAGGTCAAGTGATTACTAATATCTAACAAGTTGTTTGAAAGGATAATGATGATTCTAAATTTAAAACAAGTAAAAGAAATTGAGAGTAGATTAATGAGAATTAAAACTATCTAGGGTTGTGAATTCTTCCAATATTAATTAAAAGATGAAGTAGTTAAATCATAGTTCGGTAAATATTGATTTATTAATCTGGAATATTAAATTATGTAAAAGCCTCTTCCGATGGTCATTTACAAATACCTAGTTTAATTCAATTGAATCATATGTCTATGTCAACCAAATTACCTAGATTCATTAAGTTTGAATTCCAATTATGATTACCCCCGCCCAACAGGTATATTCCTATCCTGTAAGGAAATCTATTAAAGGTTTATCTATCCTTAAAGAAGATCGTGGGTTGTTGAGTATAAGGTCTTTAAACTTAAAGTCCCTATGTGTAGTTCATTTTAGGTTTATCTACTCAATTTTATTAGTGATCAGTTCATAAAAAGGCATTAAAATTATGACTCAACAAATAACTCTTTAATTACCCAAACTATAATCTAACCCTTTTTAAAACCGGTGATATTAGATTTTATCACAACCCTAGATATTTAATTTAGTTACAACACATAGCTAAAGCTGATATAAACTTAAAAGACATAAAATGAAATTACTGAAAAGTAATAAAAAGAAATGCTAAGGTAAAATGAATTAACTTCTACTATTCACTATTTGGATATCTCCCATAAAATAATATATATAATCTTGTGATATTTTAAATCAACTGTCCGGAATGGCGGTATCCTGATTATGTCAAATTCAAAAATACCAGCCATAAGACGGAACAGAAATATAAACTTAAACCAACCGTCCAGTATGGCGGTATCCTCATTAAGTCAAGTTTAACCAATTTAAATTGAATAACCAACCGTCCGGAATGGCGGTATCCTTTATTAATTCAGGTTTTAAATAGTTTATATATTATATTTTAAGGGAGATTAATCTAAATAGCAAAAGTAAAAGAATTACCTTTTTACCTCATCACGGAGAAGTTAGCTCCTCATGGATGAATGAAAACTACTATTTATAGAAGAAAATTACTACTACAAACGTAAATAAAACTGAATAATAGAAACTAAAGAAGAGAACTCTTAATTTATTTATAAGGATTTCAGAGGATGATGTACATTTGAAACTTAAGAAATCAAACTCAATTTATAAGCAAAAGAAATCCAATTCTTTATTATTATTTTTCTGATTTTTTTTATTATTTATTATTTTTTTATGAATCGCTGAATTTTCGACACGTGGCATGGTGGCTAAAAAAACGGCTCATTGAATTTTTGACACGTGGCATACGGTGCACGTTAGCAGATTGCTTGTGATGATGACACGTGTCATGGTGCACGTTAGCAAAGTCAAACTTGGAAACTTTGAATTGTTGACCTGACGCATATTAGCAGTCTCCGGTGCACGTTAGAGGTCGGGATGCCAAGGGTTTCGGTGTTGAGACGCCCAAAATTACCAAAATACCTTTTTTTTTCCAAATTTCCCCAAATTTCACAGTTTTGCTCCAAATCACCTCCAGAATGTCCTGAAACTTTATTTATCTACAAAATAACACAAAACACATCAAAATATTCACAAAAATCAAGAAATTATACAAAATATTAAGTTAAATGAGTGGGAAATAATGATATTTTTACCACTCATCACACCCCTAAACCTAACATTTTGCTAGTCCTCGAGCAAAATAAAATAACATAATAAAATTTAACTAAGCCACTTTCGTAGGGATCACGATTGCATTTAGCATATGCAACAAGCCTTTAAACCTCTAGGTGTCCCTAGTGGACGAGTTGTAGTCTCGTGAGGGTTTACATCAATGATACCCACAAACATTTTATAAAAGTAAAAAGGTAGTGAAACTAATGCACACAAAAGCAAAAAGACAAGAGAAAAGAGAATAAAGAAGTTAGTGACTAATTAGGTGAAACTTCTACTCCAAGTTTACTAGTTGTTTTGTTTCATTATAAATTACTGAATAAGTAAATTCTCCGATTATTTTTATCATTCTTCATATACACAGTTAACAAAGTTTTATTCAACTCATTTTTGCCCACAACAGTCATAAGTGCAGTTGATAAGAGAGTAATATTTTTGTCCTAAAGTTTTATCAAAGTTCACATCTTTTGTAGTAATGGAATAAATTTTTTGATTTTTTTTTTCTGATTTTTTCTTTGATTTTTTTCTCTATTTTTTATTTATATACAATACATTCCATCTATGTAGCGAGCTTTGGGTCGGTGGCTCCCGAACCAGATGGCTTTAGGGCACCAGGTGTTAAGACAGCCCTACGAACTTAATTACTCAGACTCCAGATATATAGATATATATATAATATATATATATATATATATATATATATATATATATTCATCATTTTTTATCCATGTAGCGAGCTTTGGGCCAATGACTCTCAAACCAGTTGGTTTTAGGGCACTAGGTGTTAAAACACCCTTACAGACTTAATAACTCGGATCTCAGATGTAATTTTTTTTATTCCATCACTTTTTGAGATGTTTCTCCAATTAAACTGTAGTACTTAATATTACAATCTTTTCAATTTTATTTCATGTCCGTATGTTACTATGTATGTTGATAATACCTGCCAACTGAGCATATGAAGCTCTATTTTAGTCAGTTTTATGGAGGATTTACAAATTAAATAATTCAAAATGAATTAAACAAAAAATTAACTTGTTTTGAAAAAATGGGTTTGAAATACGTATCAGGAGTGAGAATTCATTACACACAGCTATCTCTTACCAATTTCACCTTTTTAGTCAACATAAAAACCATAAACATAAAGAAATAACTTCTACTGGTCATGGTGTGTGACTAACTGTCGAATGGAATTCCCGTTGTAGATTCTCCAGAGGGAGGGTGGAGCGAGGCTCACTTAAGTACCCAAGCTTCTTAGGCTCTTATCGCTTGGTGATAGGAATAAACAACGAGTCCTCCAAACTAGTCTATCACAACAAGCTACTGGTGAATGATTATCTAGGTGCCTTCACAGATTTTCCTTATATAGAGGTAGTGAGTGAAGGAAGACACCAAACCATCACCTAGCTTTAAATATGCCTTTGTTTTTGAAACTTTTTTTTTAATTTTTTTTGTATTTTTCTAAAAATTTTGGACTAAAAATAAAAATACAATAAAAACAAGATACTATTATCTATTCCTCACCCCCAAACCTAAATGAGACATTGTCCTCAATGTCTTCAATAGTAGAAGAAGAGTTTAGAAGATAGTACCTGGTTAGCTGAAATTCTACAGGAAAATTAAAGGTTAAGATCCAGATTTATTTAACGTTTCTTACCACGATCATCTTCGGACCATTTTATCTTTGAAAGGATATGGTCAACTAGTGGTTCATATGCTAAGAGTTGGTCAATTAGATCCGGAGCAGTTCTGGCAATAAAGAGTAGTTCTTTCAAAGGTTTTAACACGAACCCATTTCTCCGGGCATCATCAAGAAACACACAAAGAAAATCATAAAATCCATCAACGTTAAACAGCCCAATTGGTTTCTGGTGCATGTTCAGGTTCGCCCAAGATAGTATTATAAAAATTTCCTCCAATGTACCCAAGCCACCTGGAAAAGCAATAAAAACATCAGAACAATTAATCATTTCCACTAGTCGTTCAGACATCCCTGGCACGATCAGTTCCTCTCCGTTTGATGATTCAATAAGATTTGCTTCTGCCAAGGGTTTTGGGATGATTCCCAAAACATGACTGCCTCATTCCTGTACGGCCTTTGAAACGATCCCCTTTAGTCCAAGATTGCCTCTGCCATATACTAAGTGCATATTTCTTACAGCTAAGACTCGAACCAATTCTTGTGCTGCTTCTATGTATTATGGTTTAGTACCAACACTACTACCACAAAACACATAAATGTTTTCAACTCGTCTTCTTGAAGTGGCTTCCATGTTTTACTCTGGATGTCTTCAAAAGTGCAATGATAAGTTGAATTTATAGTACCTGAAAATGGTGAGTAAAAATAGCACAAGTATATTCCAAAGGACGATTAGTAGCAAAATAGTAAAATAAATCGTGATAGTCAAAAAGGTATGGATCCTGTCGGAGAAAATAACAAAACAAATCAATTATTAGAAAAAGAAAAGAATATATGTACAAGAAAAGTAGCGACTTGATTGACATCTATGCGTCAGGAACAAGCTTCTCATCCAATTTTCTTATAAATTGGCAAACATGGTCTTTTTGAGTTAGATTCCCAAGACTTAACTGTTGTCTTTCTTTTTGGAATTGTGTGTGTAATTTGTGAATGGCTATATGAACATATCCACTGGGATGCGTCTCAAGAGTCGAAGATATATCATCTACATATACCTCCTACTCAAGCCATCCCTAATGAATTTAATTTTATCTTCACGATTATCAACACCATTCCTAAAGAACGACAACGAGTATTGCAATTCCAACGCGCACATTTGTAACAAACACTCATTTGCTTTGCTCTACGTTTCTTTGCATAGGTGCTTCTTCCAAAACCAGGTAAATAAGAACTACAAGTCTCAGAATACTCACCTGCTAGACGGACACGTGCTTCGATTACCCAACAAATATCAGTAGGAATACCTTTGATCATCAGTAGTCTCATTCGTTCCAAGCGAGCTTTGAAAATTTTATTAGAGATTTTTGAGGGAGAGAAGGAAATTGCTTGTGAAGACTTGTGAGAGTTTCTTCCATCTTGAAATGTCTTAATCTGCAAAAACTAAACACACAAAATTAAATCATACCAAATCACAATTTATACACAAATTGCATGGGTTGCCTCCATGCGAGCGCTAAGTTTTAAGTCGTCAGCTAGACGTGATTGCCTGAACGTTATACTGGATCTGAAAGTGTGACACTTTCTTTTTGTCGCTCCAACGGTTCTCCCCAGTAGTGCTTGACCCGCTGACTGTTAACTTTGAATGTGTTGTTGGTCTTGGGATACAGTAACTCTACATCTCCATATGGTAAAACCTGAGTGATCACAAATGGACCTGACCACCTTGATTTCAACTTTCCAGGGAAAAGTTTCAACCTCGAGTTGTACAACAACACTTTTGCCTTGGTTTCAATTGTCTGTGCTTATTTTTAGGTCATGCCATTTCTTGGTCTTTTCCTTGTACAATTTGGCATTCTCATAAGCTTGTAGGCGAAATTCCTCCAATTCATTGAGTTGGTGAAGTCTTTTCTTTCCTGCAGCTTGTGGATCAAGATTCAACTTCTTCAGTGCCTAGTACGCCTTTTGTTCAAGCTCAACTGGCAGATGGCATGCTTTCCCAAACACCAATTGATATGGGGACATACCAATGGGTGTCTTATAAGCTGTCCGGTAGGCCCATAATGCATCATCTAGTTTTGTTGACCAGTCCCTCCTTATTGATCCAACAGTTCTCTCCAAGATTCTTTTGATTTCTCTGTTTGAAACTTCAACTTGCCCATTTGACTGTGGATGGTAGGCTGTGGCAACCTTGTGAGTAACTCCGTATTTAGATAGAAGTGCATCAAAATATCTGTTGCAGAAATGTGTGCCACCATCACTGATAATTGCTCGAGGTGTTCCGAAGCGAGTGAAAATATTCTTTTTCAAGAATTTGATCACCACCTTTGAATCATTGGATGGTAGTGCAATTGCTTCAACCCATTTTGAGACGTAATCTACAACAACCAAGATGTATAGGTTTCCGAATGATGGAACAAAGGGTCCCATGAAATCAATTCCCCATACATCGAATGACTCCACTTCCAGAATGTTTTGCAATGGTCATTCATTTCTCCTCGAAATATTTCCCATTCTCTGACATTTGTCACATTGAAGAACAAACAAGTGAGCATCTTTAAAAAGAGTGGGCCAGAACAAACCTGATTGAAGGACTTTAGCTGCAGTTTTATTTCCACTGAAATGTCCGCCGTATGATGATGAATGACATTGCTGCAAAACACTTTTGACTTCTTCCTGTGGAACACATCGTCTCAGTAATTGATCAGCATATCGTTTGAACAGGTACGACTCATCCCAAACATAATGTTTGACTTCTTTGAAGAATTTCTTTCGTTGCTGAGTTGTCCATTCCAACGGCCATTTTCCTGATACTATGTAGTTGACATAGTCAGCATACCAAGGGACTTCCTGTTGTTTTATGGCAAACAATTGTTCATCTGGAAAAATTTCTTTAATTGATAGTTCTTTACCAGCTGTTTCTCCATTCTCGAGACCTCGATAGATGATCTGCCACTTGGTTTTCTGTTCCTTTCCTGTCTCTGATCTCCACATCGAATTCTTGCAGAAGAAGTATCCAACGGATCAATCTGGGTTTGGCATCTTTCTTTGTGATCAGGTATTTGATTGCTGAATGATCTGTGTAGACCACCACTTTGGGACCCAGCACAGATAAGAGCGAAATTTGTCAAAAACGAACACAACTGCAAGTAACTCATTTTCAGTGGTTGTGTAGTTGAGTTGAACTTCATTCAAAGTTCTGCCGGAGTAGTAAATGGTGTGGAATATCTTTGCTTTGCGTTGTCCCAAAACTGCACCTATAGTAAAATCACTAGCATCACACATTACCTCAAATGGAAGGGTCCAATCTGGTGCTACTATGATGGGGGCAGAGATCAGCTTCTGTTTTAAGATCTCAAAAGCTTCATGGCATTCTTTGGTGAAGTTGAAAGACACATCCTTTTCTAGAAGATTGCAAAGAGGTTTTTCAATTTTGGAAAAGTCTTTGATAAATCTTCTGTAAAAACCTGCATGTCCAAGAAAAAACTCCGAATTCCTTTGACTGATTTTGGTGGAGGTATTTTTCAATTGTTTCGATCTTTTCTTTGTCTACCTCGATTCCCTTTTGTGAGATCCGTGTCCAAGAACTATGCCTTCCTGCACCATAAAGTGGCATTTCTCCCAATTGAGTATCAGATTTGTATCTTCACACCTTTGTAACACTTGTTCCAGATTTTGCAAACAATGATTAAAAGAATCTCCGAACATAGAAAAATCATCCATGAAAACCTTCATACTCTGCTCCAGCATGTCTAAGAAGATGGCCTTCATGCAACGCTGAAATGTGGCAGGGGCATTACATAATCCAAATGGCATCATGCGGAAAGCAAAAGTACCATAGGGACATGTAAATGTGGTATCTCCTGATCTTCAGGGGCGATATCAATCTGATTGTACCCTGAATATCCATCCAGAAAGTAATAGAACTCATGTCCTGAAATTTGTCCAGCATCTGATCAATGAATGGCAGGGGAAAATGATCCTTCCTCGTGGCTTTGTTCAGCTTTCTGTAATCCATACATACTCTCCATCCAGTCACCGTTCTTGTTGGGATTAGCTCATTCTTTTCATTGGTAACCACAGTAATTCCTCATTTCTTTGGTACACATTGCATAGGACTTACCCAACTGCTGTCTGAGATAGGATAGATGATGCCAACATCCAACTATTTGATGATTTCTGTCTTCACAACTTCCTTATGATTGGATTGAGTCTTCGTTGATGTTCTACTGTGGGTTTGTACTCATCGTTCATCAGGATCTTGTGCATGCAGAATGATGGACTAATGCCTCGAATGTCTGCTATAGTCCATCCAATGGCTTTCTTGTGCTCTCGTACACACTCATAACTTTTCTTCCTGCTCCAATGTTAGAGAAGATGAAATAATAACAGGTAATTCAGAAGATTTTCCAAGAAATGCATACTTGAGATGACTCGAAAGTAACTTCAACTCCAACTGTGGTGGTTCTTCAATCAAAGGATTGATCCAGTCTTTCTTTGGTAGTTCCAAACTTTCAATTGGTTGTGTCACTTTGAAACGAAATGGCTTGTCAAGATAGTTGATACATTCCAGAATTTCAGCATCTAAGTCAGTTTCAGTCATGTTGGTGATGCAAGCTTTAAGTTTGTCCGTAGGAACTGTATCAGTATCATGAATGATACTATCAACAACATCAATTCTGAAACATTCTTAATCTTTTTTTCTTCACTCGGAATTTCATGGCTTTGAAAACATTGAAGGTAACTTCTTGGTCCTGAACTTTCATGGTTAGTTCTCTTTTTGTACATCAATCACAGTTCGATCTGTTGCTAAGAATGGTCTCCCAAGGATGATTGGCATATCTTTATCTTCATCCATGTCAAGGATAATGAAGTCTGCTGGTAGAATAAGTTTAATCAACTTGACTAGCACATCTTCAACTACTCCTCTTGGAAATGCAAGTGTTCGATCAGCAAGTTGTAGTGAAACTGAAGTAGGCATTGCTTCTCCAATTTGCAGTTTCCTGTAAATGAAAAAGGCATTAAATTAACACTTGCACCTAAATCACATAAAGCCTTACCGAAGTTATGTTCTCCAATGATGCAAGGAATGGTGAAACTTCCAGGATCCTTCAAATTTGGGGGAAGTTTTCTCTGAATGATGGCGTGCATTCTTCTGATAATGCTACTGTCTCATAATCTCCCAATCTCTGTTTTCGTGAAAGAATGTCTTTCATGAATTTAGTATAACTGGGCATTTGTTCCAAAGCTTCTGCAAATGGGATGTTGATGTGCAGCTTTTTGAAAACCTCCAAGAATCGAGCAAACTGCTTGTCCAGTTTGCTTTTCTGAAGACGCTGAGGAAAAGGTGGAGGTGGAGTGATCTGTTCTTTTTCCTTTGCTCTTTTTCATTTATTTCTTTTTCCTCCATCTGTTTCTTTGCTTCTTTTGGAATATCTTCAACGGTTTCCTTGATTCCAACATCTTTGTTGATTTCAGTACCACTTTTCAAGGTGATGGCTTGACATGCTCCTTCCCTCGGTTCCTCGGATTTGGTTCTGTATTGCTGGGAAGATTTCCTGGTGGTCTGTAACTTTGAGCATTGGCTAGTTGTCCAATTTGATTCTCCAGTGCTTTGATGGAAGCAGATTGGTTTTGAAACATAGCATCATATGCTGCTTGTTGCTTTTTGAACATCTCTGCAAGCTAATCTTTCATTTCTGGGTCTTTTTCAAACTCCTGGCTTTTGTTCTGTTGCTGGAATCCAGGTGGTGGATAGTTCTTTTGCCCTGAATTGTTGCTCATGAGAAATTGGGATGATTCCTCTACCCTGGATTGTAGGTGTTGGAATATGGATTATTCCCCTGTCTGTTGAAATTGTTGACATAATTCACCGTTTCTTCATGTTGATTTTGTTCTGGTGCTTCTCCATATGGTGAATTTGTGGTTCCAATGTTGTTTTGCATACCGAGAGTCTCCATGAATTTGCATATTTGATCTAGTTTGGTACTTACTATTGAATTGGCTCCAACCTCATAAATTCCAACAATTCGTTGAATCATGCTTCTTTCTGTTGGCCACAAGGAATTATTGTTGGCAATTTCTTCGATTAGGTCCCAAGCTTGATCTTCTCATTTTGCCATCAATGCTCCTCCAGCAGCAGCATCAATTGTGGTTCTCATTATTCCAGAAAGTCCATTATAGAATGTTTGGACTTGAAGCCATTTTGGAATCTCATGGTGAGGACATTTCCGGAGCAAATCTTTGTACCTTTCCCAACCTTTATAGAGAGTTTCTGATTCTTATTGTACAAAAGATGTGATGTCATTCCTCAGTTTTCCAGTTCTGGCTGGTGGAAAGGACTTTGCAAGAAATTTGGTGGCTAAAGTGTTCCAAGTTCTGATAGAACCTGCTGGAAGTGAATGTAGCCAAGCTTTAGCTCTGTCCTTCAAGGAGTATGGAAAAACACGCAGTCTTATTGCTTTTTCAGCTTCTCGGTTGTAATTGAAAGTGCCGCAAACTTCCAGGAAGTTGCTGATGTGGGTATTAGGATCTTCAGTTGTTTTTCCCCCATGTTGCACTGATTGCTGAATCATCTGAATGTAAGTTTTGATGTCACATGTATTCGCTGGTAAATGAGGAAGTACAATACATGAAATGAGGCCATCAACCACCAGAATGGTTATGTCTCGAATGAGAATTGGTGGTGCAATCTCCAAAGGTTCAGGTTCCATGTTAACAATTGCTTCTTGGCCTTGTCTCCTTTCCCTTCTCAACTGTCTGATGGTTCTTTCAATTTCTGGGTCAAGCGGTCGTAGTTCAAAGATTCTGGTTTGTCTCATTAAGATTATGATAACCTGAAACACAATAAAACGAAAACAATAAGTAAAAAGAAAATTAGATACAAGTAACGTATATAACCTCTAAACTAATAGTAAAAGATAAAGAAGTCCCCGGTAACGGCGTCAAAAACTTGACCGGCGTAATCACACACGTATAACGCAAGCTCACGTATCATTCAAGTAGTATAAAAAATATCGATCCCAGAGGACTTAATATCTATTCTATTAATTTTATGAGGTCAAGTGATTACTAATATCTAACAAGTTGTTTGAAAGGATAATGATGATTCTAAATTTAAAACAAGTAAAAGAAATTGAGAGTAAATTAACGAGAATTAAAACTATCTAGGGTTGTGAATTCTTCCAATATTAATTAAAAGATGAAGTAGTTAAATCATAGTTCGGTAAATATTGATTTATTAATCTGAATATTAAATTATGTAAAAGCCTATTCCGATGGTCATTTACAAATACCTAGTTTAATTCAATTGAATCATATGTCTATGTCAACCAAATTACCTAGATTCATTAAGTTTGAATTCCAATTATGATTACCCCCGCCCAACAGGTATATTCCTATCCTGTAAGGAAATCTATTAAAGGTTTATCTATCCTTAAAGAAGATCGTGGGTTGTTGAGTATAAGGTCCTTAAACTTAAAGTCCATATGTCTAGTTCATTTTAGGTTTATCTATTCAATTTTATTAGTGACCAGTTAATAAAAAGGCATTAAGATTATGACTCAACAAATAACTCTTTAATTACCCAAACTATAATCTAACCCTTTTTAAAACCGGTGATATTAGATTTTATAACAACCCTAGATATTTAATTTAGTTACAACAAATAGCTAAAGAATGATATAAACTTAAAAGACATAAAATGAAATTACTGAAAAGTAATAAAAAGAAATGCTAAGGTAACATGAATTAACTTCTACTATTCACTATTTAGATATCTCCCATAAAATAATATATATAATCTTGTGATATTTTAAATCAACCGTCCGGAATGGCGGTATTCTGATTAAGTCAAATTCAAATATACCAGCCATAAGGCGGAACAGAAATATAAACTTAAACCAACCGTCCAGTATGGCGGTATCCTCATTAAGTCAGGTTTAACCAATTTAAATTGAATAACCAACCGTCCGGAATGGTAGTATCCTTTATTAATTCAGGTTTTAAATAGTTTATATATTATATTTTAAGGGAGATTAATCTAAATAGCAAAAGTAAAAGAATTATTTTTTACCTCAACATGGAGAAGTTAGCTCCTCATGGATGAATGAGAACTACTATTTATAGAAGAGAATTACTACTACAAACGTAAATAAAACTGAATAAAAGAAACTAAAGAAGAAAACTCTCAATTTATTTATAAGGATTTCAGAGGATGAGGTACATTTGAAACTTAAGAAATCAAACTCAATTTATAGGCCAAAAAAATCCAATTCTTTATTATTATTTTTCTGATTTTTTTTAATTATTATTTAATTATTTTTTTTTGAATCGCTGAATTTTCGACACGTGGCATGGTGGCTAAAAAAACGGCTCGTTGAATTTTTGACACGTGGCATGGTGCACGTTAGCAAAGTCAAACTTGGAAACTTTGACTTGTTGACCTGGCGCATATTAGCAGTCTCCGGTGCACGTTAGAGGTCGGGATGCCAAGGGTTTCGGTGTCGAGACGCCCAAAATTACCAAAATACCCTTTTTGCCAAATTTCACAGTTTTGCTCCAAATCACCTCCAGAATGTCCTGAAACTTTATTTATCTACAAAATAACACAAAACACATCAAAATATTCACAAAACTCAAGAAACTATACAAAATATTAAGTTAAATGAGTGGGGAATAGTGATAGTTTTACCACTCATCAATACTGGATCGTAATACGCAATACTACGTATACTACGCCTGAAAAAGATTACATATTCTTTTACAGAATATTTTTGGAGAATTGGGTAGGACGGTGCTTTGCTAGAAGCCAACATTGTCTTGTAAATCGGTAAGGACGTGGTACTGGGTACGCACGTATTCGGATAGTCCGATAACCGTATTTACTGCCAACATATCCAGGGATCTATTGGGTCGCATCCCGAAGATTCACCGATGATGTTTGTCTCGAACAAAATTAATCTGGGATTAATTATGAGAGAGAAAATTAATCTGGGATTAATTACGGCAATAAATTAATTTGGGATTAATTAAAGGAGAAAGAATTAATCTGGGATTAATTGCGTCAATGATTTATCTGGGAATAAATTCGTCAAAGAGAGAGAACACAATTAATTTAGAATTAATCGGTAAAGTAAATTTAATAGTTAAATTAGATTTTACTATTTAATTTATTTAATTGGGCTAAAATAATATATTAGATATATTAATTGAAATTAGATTTCAATGCGGAATTAAAGTTAAATTTTAATTCAAGCGAACAAATTAATTTGGAATTAATTCGCGAGCGATTTCCGTAATAATTTTGCTAGGCATTATTATTTATTTAAATTGGATTTAATTATGTCGCGACGGAAAATTCGTTTAATCAGATTAAACGAACCCGAGCCCGAAGTGTGTTGAGAAAGCCACTTGAATTTTGAATTAAAGTGGGTCCCACCAACTTACATCACATGTCTATCAAGTGTCAACTTGAGTGATGGAAGTGGTCGGAGGCATTAAATGCCATTTTCCCTCCAACACTTTGCCTTTGCTTTTGGAAAAAACATATACACCTTTTGGAAAGGTGTAATTGGTAATTTTGTTTTAGAAACAAAAACACAAAACTCTTCTCTCTCTCTTCTCTACCTTGGCCGAATGGCCTTGGAACTTCTTGGCCGAATGGCCTTGCCTTTTTAAGGCCGGTTGGATCATTCTCTCCCAAGCCGAATATTGCTTCTCTTGGAGGGCGATTTTGAGCTTATTTTGTTCTAGCTAGCACTTAAAGGAGTCAAGTGAAGGTGATATGGATACTTACCCGAGAGTTTGGAACTCGATCTCAAGCTCCGAAGCTTCCAACACATCCAACAAAGAAGGAAAAAGTTTTGAACTCAATCCGATCAATGTGAGTATTCCGCAACTCCCTTTTGATTTATTCACACACAAATCACAACTTAGAGATCTTGGCATATTCTAGGAACACTAACAATGGTATCAGAGCGATCTAAGTTTGATTTGGAATTCTAGGGTTCTTAAACTTTAATTTGGGAATTTTACGTTTGGAGCTTGATTTTCTTAAATTAATGATTTGGTTGAGCTTGGATGATGTTTAATTGGATTTTTATGTCATTGATTTTGTGAAAAATTGATTAGATTAATTTTCCCCAAATTCACATGCTTGGCCGAATATACCCTAGAATTAGCTCATGGGAATTTTTGAAATTTGACATATTGGATGTGTTGTTGGCATGATAGAAATATTGAATGTTGATTTAAATTGGATTGAAATCAAATTGAATGATTTTGTATGCCTTAGCCGTGAGCCTTAATGCATATTATAAGATTGCTTTTGCTTCAATTTGTGTTAGACATGAATTGGAAATGTAAAGCATGATTAATTGAATTAATTAGTGTTTTGGAAGCATTAGATTAATTAATTAATTATGGTAGTTACACTTGAATTGAATTAATTTGTAATTTGGAATAATGAATTAATTTAATTGTTGTATTTGGGCTTAATAGGCTTGGTTGGGCCAAGTTTGGTTTAGGATAATTGGTTGGATCCAATTGGGCCTAAAACCATTTCCATAAAGTCCAAATATGATAATTGAGCCTTTAAAATTTTAATTGGGCCTAATGTGCTTAAATTGATTTTTGGCATATGGTGATTCCTAATTGGGCCTTGGCATCTTGGGTTTGACCCATAATTGCCAAAGCCCATGCCTAAAGAATTAATTGAAAGCCTATTGGATTTTAATTAAATAGTATCAGATACTAGTTGGGCCTTTGAGACCCATAAAGATTGGATTTAGAATCCAAATCTAAAAGGCACTTTTAAAAGTGTAATTATTTAATTTGGAATTAAATATGAATTAGTATTGAATATAATTTAAATTGGATTTAAAATTATAGTTCGATATAATTCAAGAATACGTACTTTGAGTATTTATTCTTAAACGAGTTAGACTCGCGCAAATCAAATCGTTGTTTGAACATTGGATGGTCATTAATCAAAGATTAATTAATTGGATTAGATTGATTGATAACATGTTTTGTGTGAATACTTGGATGTATGAATGAATAATGTATATCGGATGGATATTAGAAGGGTGAGGGCAATTTTGGAAATTGTTGTAATAAATTTAGAATTTATTTAATTGGACCTGCGTGTCCAGCCTATTACCTATTTTCTCATTGTATTTCTCTTCTCACCTATTCCCCTCAATGTAAATGAGGTTTCTTTAGAAGTATTATGTAATTGGGTAGAAGTATGGATTGTGCTAGCGGGAGAGAGGAAAAAGAGAGATTTGTTCTAGGAACAAGTTTGTCATATATTCATCCGCATATCATTATTAATTTATTTATCGCGCCTTATTATGCTTTTAGAATGCATGTTTAAGGGTGTATGATGAGACCTAATCAAAGATAATTAATTGGTTGCCAATTACGTGAAAAACCCTCAACAAATATTAAGCGCTTTCCTTCCATTGAATGATTCATTCTCAAGATCCAAGATTATCACTGGTTTGTTGGCCAAAGTCAAGACCTTTGTCCATCGCGGATGTGTTTGAATCATGAAGGCTTTGTTTCATATCGCATGTCTTGTCCAAATTATGATTTGTTGGCCAAAGTCAAGATCACTTCTTGTCCATCGACATCGATTACGAAGCTCTCCAAGGTCAATGAGTCACGTTTAACTAGAATCATTAAGCTTGTTGTGCCAAAGCCAAGGCTTAGTTGATTTAGAGGAAAATGTTAGGCAATATATTGGATATATTGGCATATATCGGATATATGTTTCGGACTTGGAGGTGCAAGTTCCGATGTCTCACTAAGAAAAAAAAAACCTGGCAGTGAAATGTAATGGCCAGCAGACTAACTATGCAAGAGAAGTCTACAATGCTTGACTTAATCACCATGTCTACAAATCATTGGAAAAATTATTCTTGTGATTTTTTATCTTGGAAGGAATCATAGAGTTGTGACTTAAGACTTATTATATTTGGAAGATTATTCTTGTTGTGATGCTTTATCTTGGACGGAATCATAGAGATGCAAACTTAAAGACCGTTCAATCTTCTAAACAAGTTGATTTACCTTTCTGTTACTATTTGCAGAATTAGTAAATAAGAGAGTTGATTATATTGTAAGGCATGTTGGCAATTATTTTGATTTTATGGAGTGTATTGTAGCCTTAAACTTTTATGATAAATTTTTTATTTTATATAAGATTGATAGATACTGTCATACTGATGCAAATCAAATTCATGTGAAACTAAGACCTAGGTTCATAGAAGAGGAGTGAGTCACCTTGAGTCCCCACAGATTCACTCATTTTATCTTCGCTTCATTAACAAGGCAAAGATCCATCATTTGTCTATAAAAATGAGTAAATGACCAATTGAACAATCTTTCACATCACTATTACATTTGTTACAATCATTCTCATCAACAATGGCACACACAACCATATATTTTCTAGTATATTTGAGGCTTTGACACGCAGTTCACCATGGCCCCATCATCTTATTACTGAACCATAAAACTGATTGTTTGATTGAATATGATCTATTTTTAAGGTTGTTAGTTTTGTCATATTACTCATTTCATTTGATCCATTATTCAACCTAATAAGCATAAATTATTGCTTTGATGGTTTAGTTAGTATTTTAAACAAATCTGAATTTGGGACTCAAATTGAAAATGTAACTAAGATGAGTATTATTGAATTGAAAATTTCAAATTGTTAATTTAAAATTTGGTAAGCAGTTTTTTTACAGAACACCTTAGTACGGTGCTAATTGCCACATCCCGTGTATATGAACTTCCCCAAATCTTGCTTATATTAGGAGTTTTGTGCACAGAGTATGACAATGTTAGGATTGGTGCTCAAAGTGCCAATCCGTATCGTATTTTTGACATTGTCATGAATAAGAACAATTCCATTTTCCATAATATTAGTTACGTAATGGTATTATTTTATATTTTGTGTAAATTATTAATCTAATTAAGTTCAGATCGATGCTAACGTAGGTTTAGAATTTTCAAAATAGACAAAAACCTGAAAATATTTATTAGAGTGACACAATTACATGGGGTAGGTAATTTACATTGAGATGTGTCATTATTTAGTATATTCTCAAATATTAAGTTTCTGGTCAAGATTTACTAACACATGATGATTAGTAAATCTGACGAGACTAGTACAAGTCGTATATCGGATCGAGATCCGATGGTTTCATCGCAATATACCATGAGTCTCTGAGACTCGTATAGACATGTAGCTTTTCATTAGATGAGCACTAAATGACTTAATGATAGATTCCTAATAAATGGTACACCAATATTAATAGTAATCTTCTTTAGTCGAGTAGCATATAAGATCCTTCGACTTGAGATACAACCGTTGATATATGAATCATCATCCACTCTCAGATGTCAGTCACGTCATCGATCTTCAGCTCTGACCTCTTCATGTTTGTCGGGTATGGACCGATGCTCATGATATCCATTGGTGTATTTGGAGAGGATTTGTTAGTCCTATGTACAAGATTTGGGTGTCACTTCATAGATCTTTTAAATCTGTGGCCACGGTATATTTTGAACATGAGTTATGAATGTTGATTAAAAGATCACGAATACATCGCGACACATATATTTATGGGATGAACAATAGAGATTTGACGTTTCTTCTATATCTTTGGTACAGTTCGAATAGCTTATGACAAAAAGATTGTGTATATGCAATGACCTTAGCACATCACAGTATTTCTAGGACATGACCGGCTGCAGACAGTGATACCATCTCCCTGAGCCTCTAACATGGATATGTATGACATGACATTACTGTTAATAGACTGCACTTGCAGTATTGACAATATGTCAACTCATTAACTTTGTTAGCACATACAAGATTATCGTGTAATACACATGAATAATATAATGTAGCTGTGTAAATATAGACATACATATATAAATATCATGTTTCATTCATGCAACTCTATCTGGCCCCAAGGCCTACCACGACAACTGTATATACACATGGACCCATGAACATGCATTCCTAAGACTATAGTCGATACCCATCTCCTCCGAAATGAGCAATCTGACATGAGGAAGTCCTCATCGAGAGGATGTTAACGGATCTTGCAAAACAAAAATAAGAGGGTATGGGTAAGTTATATGAATGATCCCGAGGTTGATAAGTTTTCTATGTTGCGTTGCGTTTAAGGTAAGACTAAAATAATGCTATTCTTGGTTGATTAGAAACAAAGAATCCGTAAATTTCTAACATTTAATTATTTTTCTTCAGGGAACCAAGTGGTCACCTTTGGAGAGCTTAGGGAGCGCTTCTCAGAGATCAGATTTGTTTGTTTATCCACTATAAAGTACTGCATGACACTTCATATGCTTATATATATCAGCTCTGTTTATGTTTGTAATTATGCTTTAATTATATCGAAAAATATACTATGATTTAGGTTGCAATGAGATAGTGATTTTTTTTTTTATGTTGGGTTCTTGTAGGAATTTATTGATGGGGACACTCTTTTAGGTTGTTGGGCAACTGTTGACAGAGAAGGGCCATCCTAAGACGTTCTATATGACAGAGCTATTGTATATGGAAACTTGGGTGTTTGGATGAAAATTTTATTTCTGTCTTTTTTGTTTGGTGATGCTTATCAGAAGAACTGGAAAGAGCATGTCGGAATAATTTTTGCACTGTTCAATTGTAGTGTCCGCTAAGATGCCAATGTATCAAGTTATCTTGTAACAATTAGGGTTTGTGTTAGTTAATTTTTCATCAAGATTTTGAAGTTTTTGGTTTGTTATTGCAGAGCCAAGGTTTTTCTTTGAGCGTGATCTCTGCAAATCAAATTCTAAAGATGGGTACTTCAGTCTACTATGGAGTTTGCAAGAGAAAAAAAGAAGGATGGGATGGCTTGTACCGTTGTCATAAATAAGTATGTTGCAGCAAATCTTGACCAGGAGCTATGTTTGATAATATACATATAGCAGTGACACTTCCCAATGTCAATTACAAACTAACTTTGTAACTGTGTACTGCATTATATATTATCGGCCTTTGTCTAATATATACATATCACTAAACCACATTTAGTTTCAATCTAATCGTAATCAGATCGAATACGTATATAAAAACAAGAGGTGCAACCATAAATAAGTAATATTATGGAATAAATGGATGTTCGTATTTATGAGTCAGACATAAATACGGTCCGGATTGGCATTCTGAGCACCAACCCCAACAATTTCTCCCACTTGCTCTAGTGCCAATCCACGGTATCATATACACATCTCAATGTGTATCGTATCATGGCTCTCAAAAGCTCACCCAGTACTTAAGAGGTAGGCAACAAAAAGCAGATCCGCTTATGACATATTGAGTTTGTCAAACAAACTCCATCGTTTCCCATAGTTAGCATCATTCATATTTTGTAGAATCTAAATTATACATTAATATGACACTGATGCTACATCAGTATTATGCTACAGCTACTAAGTTGTCCAAGTATTTATGGATCGAATCCAAAATACTATATGGACGACCGCAAGCACAACACCAATATAAAACTTCTAATTTATAAGGTCACTATACATCCAATGTATCAGTTAAATAAATTTGGTGGTCCAATGAAAATCATTGGTTAAACGAGATCTTAACCACTTTCCTGAATACAATATTCATTAAATGGACAAGGATGTGTGGTGTGATCTAGTATCAAACCATCCTTTACCATACAGATTGAACATCCAATACTTAAGTGATTAAATTCATAAAGCACCGTTCTAAATTATTTACTTTACCAAATAATTTTTCTTAATGTTTATCTCTACGTCAATGACACTAATAGTTATTATAAAATATGTAACAATTGTTTATAAAGAACAAGTGACTATCCAATAGTCTCAAGTTCCGATATCAAATATCAAAACAATCGTTAACCAATATTTCAAATAACTAGACGGGAGATCTGGTATCCAATACCTATAGTTGTAGTATTGTGAAAATTGATATTTTCTATACACAAATATACGCATCTCCTTTCTTTAGCTTTACTATTTGCATTCAACTATTCACAACAATTGTAAATAACTGATTAGCAAATTGTGTCATACACATTACCTCTAAAGGTAATTAAAGCTTAGAAACGTCATTACTAGATAAACAAATACCTAATAGGGCTTTCTAAATGCCAGTCAAGAATCTCGAGACATGAACTAATTCAAGTCAATTCTTACTGCATAAGAAACTATTGTCTCTAAAGTATTATATCCTAAAGAGGATATCTATCTAGATTATCTATCATGACTTAGAAACTAAGTCATTAACCATCTTTATTTTTTAAGAAAATTGGAACAACAGTTCCCGATGGTTTAGACTAATCTAATAATATCCTAGTCTATTAGTATCTAGAACCTATTCTAGAATAACTGCAACCAAGAGTCTAGTCAGATAACATATCAAAATATGTGTGCAGTAAATAAAAGTTTAATTCTATCTACTATAGAATAAGGAAACAAACAAGCGGCAATTTCCATAATAACATACAATGCCTAAGTTATAGAATATTTTAAACTTAGCAGTGCCTCCCACTATTTTTACGTAATGCCGTAATCCCCAACGGAAAGACGAGAATTCAATAATTAAATCGAATTCCATAATGGGAAGAGGACCCCATGAATATATTTCGACTCACAGCAGAGGATCGGTCTCGCCGACGTATATTCACAGGTAGACAACTAATTGTCAATTACTCACTAGTGACTCCAAGGTTCCGGTCCTGGCCGTTTCTCGTTGTCGCTGCGAAGGAAGGCCCACAAGGAGACGTACCAAGGTTAAACTTGTCAATGATAAACTCAAGTTACTTGCGTAACCCTGACAGCTAGGGCATGTTCAGGATTCCGCTTTCGCTTGAATTTATCTAGTATCTAATATACATTCGGCATAAATAAATTTCTATCAGCTACACCCTCACCGCAGAGGCACGGTCTCGGATGTAGTCAACGAAAAGATATTTATAAACCGTATTGACAAGATGGACCAAGAAACAAGTATTCTAAATACTAGTTACTTTAAAACCTTATTAAGCGGGGATATTCCATTAAGTGTCATACACCCTAAATCTAATCAAATTAGATTATAACATGCATGTATAAAATCAAGAAAACATGATTAAACATTGAATAAAATAAGCTAATCATTTATGGAGGCCTAGAATCAGACTCGCTCTGATACCATTTTGTAGGGATTTTAGAGGCTAAATCCGGTAACGCAGCGGAAGCGGTGGAAAATCAAATTTTCCGATTTCAAAAATTTTTCTCGGATTAATTAAATAAACATATTTATTTAATTATCCAATAATCAAATTATGAAATAAAATTCAAATAAATCATATTTAAGTGAATTTACCAAATTACCCTTACACTTGGTATTTAGTCCATTTTAGTCCGAAATTGATCAAATCAATTTTGAATGATTCTAAATCATTTCTAAGATGAAATTAGCATGTTCAAAACATCAAAACACCAAAAGCAACTTAAATCCCCATTTTTCCATCCTTGGCCGAATGCTCCCTTTGGTGGGCAATTTGTGCATTTGGTCATTTCATACATCAAAACACATCAAGATGTAATCCAATGAACATGAAACTTTATATGCATCATATAAAAATCCAAATGCACAACATATATGAAAAGGCCCAAATTTGGAATTGGTCATGAACCCTAATTTTTCAATTTCATCAAATTGGACAAATTAGACCAAATTGGTTAAATCTAACACTTCAATCATCTTTCTTCCATCCAATCAAAGTCTCAACACAATGAAACAACTCAAGATCAAATCTAGGGCATCTAAGAGTGGGTCAACAACTCTATATTAGCAACAAGGTTTCCAAAACCACAAAAGAACACTTATTACTACAATAGCCATAAGCTTCGTTCATCATACATGCTCTACACTTTCATCAAAACTTCCATCATCAAAAACACAAATAATAAAGAAATAAATAACCTAAGAACATCATATGTTAAAGCCTGGATCCTAAAGAACATTTTCCTCTCTAATAGTAAGTTGAAGAAACTTACTAAAATCCAAGCTTTCTTTGATTTCTTCTTTCTTTATCACAAGCTTCCTTTGTTTCCATTAATGGAGTTTTCTTTAAAGTGTATTAGGTTATCAAATGAAATGAAATGAAATGAAAACAATATATATGTGTACAAAACTTGCATTGGCCAAAAATGGTAAAGGCTAACACAAAAAATATTAATTTCAATTTCATTTCAAATTTCATTTGATCAACTTATCTTATCAACTTAATAAATATCTAAAACACCTTTATTGATATTTATTTAAGTCAACAAAAGAAACCAAGAAAAATATAACTCTTATATTTATAAGGTGTTGGCCGAAATTATGAAGAAATAAAGGAAAAAGATATTTTTATTTTTGAAACAATTTTGAACAAATATCTTAAGAAGTCAAAATCAATTTGACAACATTTTCCTTTAATGTAAAGTCAAACATTTACATTTATAATCATTTCCTAACTTTATCATTTGGTGATATATTTATATTTTAATTATATTAATCATTTAACAATTAAATAATTAAATAATTAATTAAATACAAATATATCAAATATATGTATTATATTTACTTTAAATATCTCAAATACATATATAATGATATGTAAAATACCTTTATTTGACTATTTATTAATATGTATTTAATAATATCATATATTAAATACAAATACACATTAATTAGGAAATGACGGTTCGGCCCGTTCACATGTATTTTTTCGTTTAACGATTAAACGATTTATAAATAATCATCATTATTCATAAATGTTGCTCTAGTGCTCTACGAGTATGTTTCATTATTGAGACTCTTTAGATTCAGGTATATCCGTCACGAAATCCAATTTCATGTGCATAATCTATCCACCCGTAGATTATGACGATCACGGATAAACTAGCTGAATCATAGAGGTCGAGGTCATTGCATACGTATAATCCCTCCGTCACAGGTATCCAGATAATCCCAGAGATATAGATGTAAACGTCAAATCTCTATAGGTATTATCTCGTCGACGTATCTATTAGCAATCTTTAAATAACACTCGGAACTTACTTCCGATGTATACTGTGGCCACAGATTTAACAGACTGCTAATTATATATGGACTACCTATGCTCTGTACACAGAACTGACGGATCCTATCTTGACAAACACAGGATATCCTGAGGATTGGTCCACACCCAACGAACAGGCGGAGGTCTGATCTAAATAGATCGGTGACATGACTGTCATCTAAGTGTGGAGGATGTCTCATACATCTACAGTGGTATCTCAAGTCGAAGGACCACTATGCTACTCAACCCGAGAAGATTCTTATTGACGTTGGTGTACCATCCATTAAGAATCTTCGGTGAGTCGTTCAGTGTTTATACACTATAAACACCTACACATCTATACAAGTCTCCCTAGACTCATGGTTCATTGGGATAAACCATCGGACCAAGTCTCGATATACGACATGTACTGGTCTCAACGGATTTGACTAACCGACCCGTGTTAGCAAATCTTGACCAGGAACTATGTTTGATAATATACATATAGCAGTGACACTTCCCAATGTCAATTACAAACTAACTTTGTAACTGTGTACTGCATTATATATTATCGGGCCTTTGTCTAATATATACATATCACTAAACCACATTTAGTTTCAATCTAATCGTAATCAGATCGAATACGTATATAAAAAAAAGAGGTGCAACCATAAATAAGTAATATTATGGAATAAGGGGATGTTCGTATTCATGAGTCAGACATAAATATGGTCCGGATTGGCGCTCTGAGCACCAACCCCAACTGAATCCATAAACATGTGTTCAAGATACGGTTAGAGAGTTTAGGTATCTATAATTTTACATGCGTGCATGATTGATGCATGTGGTTGTGATGGCAAAGAAGCTTAAGAAGTTTCCTAACATCCTAAATTACTCTGAGATGCTATTCTTTCTTATCTTCAATAATGTGAGTACGTGTCACAATCTTACTCTCGATGGACTAAAGTTATATCGTCATTACTGTCATGGTGTATATGCAATACGACCACTACAAGGGCCCAAATCTATTTTAATCGAGTTATAGATCATGGTGAATATATTTTCCCATAACACTTACATGGCAAATCTGACATCATCAAACTAAGGACATGATCATTTGGCCATCATCAAACCATCTCTATGACCCACATTCAACCAATCTCGACATTATCATCATCATTACCACCATGAACCCACGGTCTCACTCACCCATGCAAAATCCATGATAAGAACTCTTAATCTGGTTTGCTCATCCCTTAATTATCATTTATCATGCTTATTCAACAACTCCATTTCATGAAAATCATGCTTGACAACTCTTAAGATCAAAGCATTCACAAACCCAAACCCTAAGTCTTTACCTCGATCATTGTGTGATTCATGAAATTGAACTTCTATCTAATCTTGATTAACCTAGAAAATGATTCTATCATGCATGAGGGTCGTGGATTCATGCTTGAGTCTCATGAGTTTACATGGTCAACTTGTTATCATTAAAAAAATGCAAGAATAAATGATAAAAAGCTTACATTGCTGCATAGGCTCTTGAAAATAGAAGAAAATCGTACTCTTGAAGCTTGCTTGGAGATGAGATTTGAAGTAAAATGGAGGGTAAATGATGGTCTAGGTCGTGGGTTTCATGATAAAAAATTGGAGAAAAATGGTCTATTTATAGTAGGCCCTGATTTCTAGAGTGTTCTGATTTAAATTGGGAAAAATCGTAGGGATCATTTGAACGTCACTCACACGTAACATGAACGCGCGCATTTTAGAAAGCCGCGTTCAAACGCTTGGTTAAACGCCACACAGACATGAATATTTTGACTAGTTTCGTTCGAACGATCTGTCAAGCGCGACACAAACACGAATCGTAGTTTGTTTGAATGTTGGAGCAAATATGTCACAATGCGAGATCTAAAATCTTTGACATTTTACAACTAAAATTGACTTGTTACTGAGTGGGTCAACACAAGGACCCCACCAAGTTCATAATAACATATCGTACATGGATAATTACCATGATTGAAATGTCATAGATCCGGGGGTGGTACATACCTCGACTTACATGGTTCATCATGTTTATATATGGTGCCATAATTTATGAGTGGATGAATTACGAATACATAAATCAATTCCGTGAAAGATATACTTGAACCCAGAGAGTCCCATTATATAAAGTGTACTTGTAGAGCACTTCGATAATTAATTATGAATAATATAGATTATTCGTAATTGTTACACATGTCGGGCAATTTTATATCCAAAGTGTATATGTATTTGATATATAATTCAGTTAGATACACATTAGATTAAATATGAATTTAGGACACAAGTCAATAATGAATTAGATTACTTATTTATTTGATAAATAATTAATGACTAATATATGGTTATTATTATTATATGTGTATGACACATGCAAAATATATATTATTTATTTCATGTTAATTTTTAATTGGTGCAAGTGTTTAGACACTTGTGTGATTAAAATTATTTTGATAAATTTATTAAGGCTTATTTGATAAGGTTGATTAAGTGTCTAAAATGTAAAACGATAAAATTGCCCTTGGAGTATATATATGGTAGATTTGGACAAAACTTGCTAGAATATTTGGCAATTAGAGCATAACAAAGTAAAATTAAAGTAATTTTATTTTTGTAGAATTTTATTTTGTTCCAATTATTTCATATATATTGTGATATATTTTATTTCCTTTAATATTGGTAATTAGAACTTAGAAACCTATTTAGGAATCCTATTGTTGTGCATATGTGATTAATCAAGCCCAATTAAAGTAATTAAGACTTAATTCAATAATTAGATAACCAATTACCATTCTAGACTATATCTACCATTCTAGGTATGCCTATAATTATTTTTGAGTATTTTATATGTGGTGACTCTAGTTGATGCTATTTAATTTGGATTAGAATATGTATTAATTTGTGTTAATTTGATTACTTGTGAAAGTTAATTCAAAATTATGTAATTTGTGAAATTAAGGTGTTATGAATGAAATTTGGCATGTAATAATACTTCGGAAAAATTCTTGGAATTTTCTGAATCATTCTGGATGCAGGTTTGGAATTTTTCGTAAAACCGTACTTAGGGAAAAATTATAATTTATTGAAATTATGGGAGTTTGACCATTGCATCGGTGTGTATTACAGCTAGAAAAATTCTCAAAATTTTTGGAATCGTTCTAATAGTGTTTAGAATTTTCTATACTATAGGAAAAATGGTTTTTACCAAAATTATCATAATCAACCACTGCTACAGTGAAAGTGTCATTGTAGCTGTGGGCTGATTCGGATTTGTAAATAATCTGATTGTCCGGTTATCCCGGTTGGTTGATTCTGTTAAACAGTAAATGGATTAACGTATATCCGTGTAAAGAATTTTTGAAAATTTTATCTTTAGTCTTTATGTTAAATGACTTTTAATATTCAATATTAATGAATGATTCAGGTGAAATATAGATATATCGACGATATTGATATTAGTTAATTTATCCGAACTGAAAAAGGTTTTAAAAGTCAATTTCGCCTGCCACCGCACTTTTTTCGTGCAAACCCCTAACAATGAATTCTTCACCATTGATTTTTTTTTTTTTTTTTTTTTTTGCTTTTACATGTGGTTTGAAGTGAAGGAACTGAGAAAGCTGATTGGTGCTCCTGTTTATGTCAAGTGTAGTTCTAAAACACAATAGATATATGAATTTGATTTCTATCATAATAAATCGTATGCAGAAATATTGTAAATACCTTATAGTTGATAGTAGGTTAATAACTTTATGCAAATACAGAATGTGAAAGCTGTCTTTGATGCAGCCATCAAAGTGGTTCTCCTCCAACTGCCAAAGCACAAGAATTAACAAAAAAGGAAATAAAAAGAAGAATATAGCCACAAAAAGAAGAAGGCTATGTGGAAGCACAATATTATGTGTTTCTTACCTTTTGTGTGATTGTTTCAATCTGTGCATTAATGATTTACTTCTTGTCTGTTAATAAATGATTCTCGAAACAGCCCCTTGGTGAAAAATATGATAAGATTGCGTCCATCGAGACCTTACCTAGTACTTATTTATAGTGGTAGTTTTGTGCATGGATACAACATGTTAATATGTGACTCTTCCTTTCTTTAGGTCTAGTTTTACATGATGTATCATATAGAATGATAATATCTCTTTCTATGAGAAAAACTATTCTGGTTCCTATTGTATCATGTTTCATAATCAAACACTGATTTCGTAGAAGATCTTAAGGAATTTTCTTTGTGTTTACAATCTTACGGCTGAATTTGGTAGAGAGTATTGTACTGAGAATATAAGTTATATTGATGGTGATTTTTTACAGCACTCAACCCATGGAGGATAGAAGCTTATTATTGTATTACCCGACCAAGATAGTTAGAAAGGCCCAAGGTCTCAAAAGTAAAAGAAAGGTTGAAGAAATAACCTAACTCATGTATGTAGTGAGGTGCTCTCCCCGAGGAGAGTTTTGGGAGACGGAGCAATGGTGGTCTCGACCTTACCATTTTTTTAGTTTGAATTGGAGGTGTTCTGTGTGTTTCGGTGCCCCGACCCGAGGAGGTTTCCTTAAATAAAGAAACTACGCTCGACCAGGTTAGAGCAACATGACTTATGCTCTACTTGGAAATAAGTGTATCTAGAAGGCAAATGATGAAATAATAAATCAATGATTCATAAGAAGTTGTGAGTCCTATCAGCCGCCATATGATGGTGCAGTGGAAGAACAATTGAGGGTAATGATTGTTAGACAATTATGACCCATAGAGTCACTATTTGTAAAAGACATTGTGGTTTTTGTACAAATTAACTATGTGACAATGGAAATTTCTATTTTATCATTTTGTAATTAGATTACTTGAATACATATAAATGATAAAAGTCCTTATGATTAATTTCGGATTAATAAGATATGAGACAATATCAATCCACAAAGGTTTAATCATTAAATATCCCTAGTCATTGTATTATCGAGATTGGACATCGATAATGCAGAATAGACTAGTATTGCACTTGTGCGTGTTATGGAAGCGTAACAACATAGTTCTCATATATTTAAGTATTGGATACTTATGCAAGTGTGATAGGAGGTTGTGTTTGCTGATGGTACGGAAACAGCTTCGCTCTGGATAGACCCCTCGGAATCCCATTGGTAGTATGACTATGTGTCTATGGGAATCCGAATCAGGGTAGGTGTGTTTGGTCTTAACCTGAGACTTGCATCGCTAATACTTGCGACAATCAATGAATAGATCAGTGACGTGACTGCCATTAAAGTGTGGAGGATAACTCATATATCCCACTGTGGTATCTCAAGTCAAAGGACCACTATGCTCGCTCAACTCGAGAAGATTCCTATTGACATTGGTGTACCATATATTAGGAAATCTTCAGTGAGTCATTCAGTATTTTATCAAATAAACACCTACATGTCTATACGAGTCTCCCGAAACTCATGGTTCATTAGGATAAACCATCGGACCAAGTCACGATATACGACATGTACTGGTCTCAATGGATTTTACTAACCGACCCGTGTTAGTAAATCTTGACCAGGAACTTTATTTAAGGATATACATCTTATAGTGCACTTCCCAATGTCAATTACAAACTACGTTGTAACTGCGTACTATATTGTAAATCCTAGGGTCTTTGTCTAATATACATGTATCACTAAACCATATTTAGTTTCGATCTAATCATAATCAGATATCTAATCGTAATTAGATCGAATAAGTGTATAAAATACAAGGGTGCTACCATTAAATTAGTAATATTATGGAAAATAGAATTGCTCGTATTTATGAATCAGACATAAATACGATCCGGATTGGCACTTTGAGCACCAACCCTAACAATTTCTCCCACTTGCTCTAGTGTCAATCCACGGTATCATATACACATCTCAATGTGTATCACATACGCATGGCCATCAAGAGCTCACCTCACACTCAAGAGGTAGGCAAGATTAAGTAAGCTTGCTTTAATAAATCGAGTCTGTCTAACAAACCCAACCGTTTTCCTCAACCAGCATCATTCATATTTTGTAGAATCCAAATTCTACATCAATATGACTCAAACACTATATCAGTATTATGCTTTAGCTACTGAGTTGTCTATGTATTTAGAAATCAAATCCAAATACTATGAGACAACCGCAAGCACTACAATAATATGAAAACTTCTAATCTATAGGGTCACTATGCAACTTCATAAGTAAATACTTCAAAAGTTACAACTGATTCTACTGATTCAGTAGAATCAACGGTGACACTCCCACTGCATCTTTTCTGACTTTATATGACATAGACCATCTAATGTCATAATTAGAATCAAAACTAATCTGACCTTATGGTTGCAGACTAAATTCTCCATGAATAAGAAACTCATTTTTAATATCTCAAAGATCACAAAGAACATGTTTCAAGATCCATCATATGGTCTGTAGCATATCAAAATAACTCGTAACAATTACGATTATATTGATATCTTTAATCGCACATAATACAGTATTCATTTCGCCATCATCCTATGATGCATAATATTGACTAGACATTCCAATCAATCTTTCTTTCGACAAAGGAATCATCCTTTACGAAAGATGAATACTATATATATAAAAGACACGTTAACTGTCAAACATTTATACTAACTGTCATACAGATAGTCTTGCTGTGTCCTTTATTAGATCATATCTAAGAGTATCTCACAAGTCTCTTAGTTTTATATCATATATGAAACTTTATATCAAATATAACAGAGACTACTCCCACTGCATACACGGAGAAAAGAAGACTTAGGATATATAATACTAGAAAGAAATTTATACGCTCCCACTGACCATACTGACAAAAACGTACTCTCTTTACTTCGATAAAACCAGACAATCTGACTGATATCAAAATTAGAGAACATGGATTTCCGGAAAGATTACATGAGTCTACAATAGGCTCCATAAGCTAGTATATCAAACTGTAATCTTAGCAGAACAAAAACTCTAGGGCCATTCTAGAATGAACTCTTCAAACAAATAAATCACGACTGATCTCTCATTCGAAGAAATCATTCAAGAACGCCACTTTGCATTCTTTAGCCAAAATACACAGTTTAATATCAACATTAACCAACGTATCTTTAATTGTTCAAACAGTGTAAATAGAGACAAGCTTCCTCAGAATCTACAATAGACTACTGAGTATAACCTTTCTCATTATCATAATATAAAGGTCAAACCTTTATCAAGACTACTTCGCTTTTGCTGCGCAAATAATTTACACATTTTATGAACTATTCATAACGAAAGCTTAATCAAGTTCAAAACTTGATCGTAGTAAGCCATGAACAATCTTAGATCTATGGTTCAATAGTAAATTCTGAAATCAATATCAAATATCGCTCTCACTATAAGTTATAAGATAATTTTCTTCAATAAGAAAACAACAGAATCATTAAGTATCAAATACTTCGCGAATGATTCTGACATCCTATTGAACTTATACGGAAGCTGTCTAAGGGTCTTTTCATCTTACTAATTAGATAGTTACACTTATAGTTTATCATTCTCTCATTTGACTTCAATAAGTCAAATCTTTTATGCAATCGTCAACATCCATTGTTAACCACCAAGTAACAAAATAATTTTATTACTCGAGATCGTAGAAAAGATATTCAATCAAATTGAATATAATATTCCATTAAATAGAATAAATGATAAACCTTTCACTCGTACCTCTGAGACACAAGTACTTTTAATTATATAACAATTATACAAAAGAAAGTTTCAAATCTTAAACTTTTCAAGATTTGAATTTTCTACTATACATATCATATATGTAATCGTAGAAACAAATGGAACCTTAATTAAAGAGATGGATTAGTGTTGCTGGAGCATAACCCCAAGAGTATTGAAACTAATTCGGTAATAATCAATATCAACGAATCAAATCATATAAGATTCAATAACTCCCACTGACCAATTCCATCAAAATGGAATCGTGGAAGTTTAATATTGAGTAAGAATCACATTCATTAAATAACTTTAGAACTAATTGTGATAAATTCATACGTTTGATCATATCAAACATCTTTGAACATTTCAAAGACTCACAATAAATTTTAAAATATAGTTTTCAATGCTACAAATAGAATATCTTTGAACCATTCAAAATATTCTATCGGCGTTTCATAGGAAACATATTGAAAGTTCTCGAACAATTCAAGACGTTCAACATGTTCTCTATTAGAAACACGTAACTAAGTCATGACAAATCATTAACTGAGTTACGAAGTAAAGAAAACTATCTAAGGCAATTTTTAATTCATTAAACTACATACATCCAATGTATCAGTTTAATAAATTCGTGATCCAATGACAATCATTGGTTAAATGAGATTTAATCACATCATGAATACAATATTCATTAAATGGATGAGGATATGTGGTGTGAACTCGTATCAGACCATCATTTACCATAAGGAATAAGCATCTAATGCTTTTATGATAAATTCTCATAAAAACACGGTTTTAAGTTATTTATTTTACCGAATATTTTCTTAATGTTTATCGTTTCATTAATGACACTAATAGTCATATCAAAATATGTAACAACTGTTTATACAAAACAAGTAACTATCCAATAGTCACAAGTTCTGATATCAAATATCAAAACAGTTATTAAACATTATTTTAATTAACTAGACGGGAGATCTGGTATCCAATGCCTACAGTTGTCGTATTGTGAGAATCGATGTTCTCTATACACAACTATACGCATCTCATTTCTTAACCTTTATAATTTACGTTCAATTATTCACAATGATTGCAAATAATTGATTAGCAAACTGTGTCAGACACGTGACTTCTAAAAGTCACTAAAAGCGAAGAAACATCATTAAAAGATAAACAAATACTAAAGGGATTTTCTTAATGTCAGTCAAGAATTTCGAGACATGAACTGATTCATGTCAATTCTTACTGCATAAGAAACAATTCTTTCAAGACTATTATATCCTTAAAAGATATCTAATTAGATTACCTAATCGTGACTTAGTAACTAAGTCACAAACCATCTTGATTTTCAAGAAAATCGGAACAACAGTTCCCGATGGTTTGAACTAATCTAACAATATCTTAAGTGTACTGTCTTTCTAGAACCTATTCTAGAACTACGCAACCATAAGTAAAGTCAGAAAATATATTCGAGTAATATGATATGCAGTGGATCAGAAATATATATCTATAAACAATATAGAATAAAAGGAAAATGAAAGCAATAAATTCCATAAAATTACACACTGCTTTAGTCATGGATTTTAAAACAAGCAGTGTCTCCCACTACTTTACGTAATACAGTAATCCCCAACGAACAACGGGAATTCAATAATTAAATTGAATTCCATAGTGAGAGTAGGATCCCATGAATATATTTCGACTCACAGCTTTGGCACGATCTCGCCTACGTATATTCATTAGGTAGACAACTCATTGTCAATTACTCACCAGTGACTCATGGTTTTGGTCTTGACTGTTTCTCATTGTGACAGCTTTGACACGTTCACAAGGAGGCGTATTAAGGCTACACTTGTCAATGACAAACTCAAGCTACCGATGTAGTCCTGACAACTTTGGCACGTTCAAGATTTCCACTTTCACTTGAATTTGTCCAGTATCAATATACAACTGGTATGGATAATAATTCTATAACCTACACCCTCATAGCTTTGGAACGATCTCCGATGCAGTTATAGAAAGATACCCATAAACTGTACTGACAAGACGGACCAAGAAACATGTATCCAATACACGTTACTTTACAGCCATATTTAAAATCGAGGATTTTCCTATGGAAGCTATAATCTACATCAAATGCATAATTTTAATCTAAATCATTTTCTAAATATTTCAATTCTACCTTATAAAACATAACACAAATTAACTATTAAATTTCAGTTACATTTCCGTTAGTGTTGAATCGAAAAGTAAAGAAACATATATAGATTCCAAGCATGTGCGAACATTAAAATTGGATTATATATCAAATATCAAGCATGAGTAATGTAAATGATGAAGCATCGGACCCGCTCTGATACCATTTTTGTTGGGGTTTCGGGGCCGATGGGCGTAGCGGAAGCTCGGTTCGGGCGAAATCGTAATTTAAAACTTTTTTAAATTACCGAATAAATTATTCAATATCTAATATGAATAATTTATTCATATTTCACCTAAACTTATTTATTCGATATCAAATAACGACATAAATATATATGAAATGTCGCGAAACTTTTACGAAAAACGTTTTTCCGCAAAATGGCCTAAAATACGTTTTTAACTGAACCGACCACCTAACACTTATGGGGACTTCCTATGTCAACCCCAAAAGTGTTAGGGCAGTTCATGGGCTGCCCGAACATTGATGAACTCACTGTTTGGATAGCCATCACCCGGTTGGCTCAAAAGTCTTCTGGTAACAATGTTTTTTGCCCTTTTCGCTTATTTCAACTCCGAAACACTTTCCAGAAATTGTTGCAACACCCAAAATACATCCAATACATTCACAAAACACATTTTTCATCAACAAAATCAATACACTTCCAGGTCTGAACTAGTAACCGAATTTGCCAAAATTTCATGCTTTAATCCAAAATTTCCAAGATTAATCTAATTAATCAAGACACCAACCAAAGTCACCACATATGAACAACCCAAGAATAATTCTAGGTGCCACAAGAGTGGTTATAACACTCTAGAATAGTAACTCATTATCAAATGATTAATTTGGATACAAATTACACTAATTTCACCTAAATCTACCTCACACATGCATTTCACTTCCATCTCCATCATCCACAAAAAAAAGCCTCAAAAATTCAGATTTGAAGGAACCTTAGAACCTTTCTAAATCATCAAGAAACAAGAAATCAAATTTCTATGTTTGGGGTTAAGTAGATTACCTTTTAATCACTTGAAATCCCAATCTTTTTTTCTTCATGGAATTTTCAAACCAATTTTAAGACCCATTTTTTTTGATGAAGCTCACAGACATGGATGAGGTTAAAGGAAAGAGATCACAAATTTTTTAATTTTAATCCCTCTTGACTGACTTTAAAGGGATACATTGGTAATTTGACCAATAAAAAATCAATTAATTAAAGTAAACATTTTGGTGACAAATCAAATTTTCACACATTTATTTTAATAAAGTCATGCCATGTGAACCAATGATAACTTCAAAAAATTCATAACATTTATGAAAAAATTTTATTAATTAATCATTTAAATATTTAACAATTAAATATCCAAATAATCAATTAATATAATTATTATTATATATGTATTTTTTATTTACAATAAATAACAAATACATATATTTATGACATGTGTCAAAATCTCATTTGACGAATAATTAATGTGTATCTAATCGTATTATGTATCAAATACAAATACACAATAATTACGATTGGCCAAAATCCCCTAATACATGTGTTATAGTTTAACCGATTAAACGATTCGAATTAACTCACTTAATCCGATGAAGTGTTAATCTGTATTATTCATATCGCGTTGCCCAAGTGCTCAACGAGTACACTTCATATTGTTGGACTGTCTAAGTTTAGGTTTATCCATCACGAAATCCAATTTTGTGTCACAATTCACCCACTCATGAATTGTGATGACCACAGATAATCTCGCTAAACTATGCAAGCCGAGGTCATTACATACGTATAATCCTTACATCACAGGCTATCCATATTATACCTAGGATATAGATGAGAACGTCAAATCTGTTTGGTATAATATAGTCGACTTTCAATTTATGATATCTAAATAACGCTCGAAAATGATTTCCAAAGTTATACCACGGCCATGGATTTACTAGATCGTAAACACGTGAGGATGCCTATGCCCTGTACACAGGACTGACGGATCATGTCTTGATACGCAATGGATATCATGAGCATCAGTCCACACCAAATGAACAGACAGAGGTCTGATCATGAATAGATCGGTGACGTGACTGCCATCAAAGTGTGGAGGATAACTCATATATCCTACTGTAGTATCTCAAGTCAAAGGACCACTATGCTCGCTCAACTCGAGAAGATTCATATTGACTTTGGTGTACCATCTATTAGGAAATCTTTAGTGAGTCGTTCAGTGTCTTATCAAATAAATACCTACATATCTATACGAGTCTTCGAGACTCCTGGTTCACTGGGATAAACCATCGGACCAAGTCACGATATATGACATGTACTGGTCTCAGCGGATTTTACTAACCGACCTGTGTCAGTAAATCTTGACCAGGAACTTTATTTAAGGATATACATCTTATAGTGCACTTCCCAATGTCAATTACAAACTACGTTGTAACTGTGTACTATATTGTAAATCCTAGGGTCTTTGTCTAATATACACGTATCACTAAACCAGATTTAGTTTCGATCTAATCATAATCAGATATCTAATTGTAATTAGATCGAATAAGTGTATAAAAGACAAGGGTGCTACCATTAAATTAATAATATTATGGAAAATAGAATTGCTCGTATTTATGAATCGGACATAAATATGATTCGGATTGGCACTCTGAGCACCAACCCTAACATACACAGGACTGACGGATCATATCTTGATACACAGGATATCATGAGCATGAGTCCACACCCAAAAAATAGGCGGAGGTCTAATATTAATAGATCAGTGACGTGACTACCATCTAAGTATGAAGAATAACTCATATATTCACTGTGGTATCTCAAGTCAAAGAATCACTATGCTACTCAACCCGACAAGATTTCTATTGACGTTGGTGTACCATCTATTTGGTAATCTTCGGTGAGTCGTTCAATGTTTATCAAATAAATACCTACACGTCTATACGAGTCTCCTGAGACTCACGGTTCATTGGGATAAACCATCAGACCAAGTCACGATATACGACATGTACTCGTCTTGGCAGATTTTTACTAACCGACCCGTGTCAGTAAATCTTGACCAGGAACTTTATTTGATAATATATATCTAGTAGTGATACTTCCCAATGTCAATTACAAGCTACGTTGTAATTGTGCACTACATTATATATTATCGTGTCTTTGTCTAATATATATATAACACTAAACATGATTTAGTTTCAATCTAATGAATTAGATCGAATATATATAATACAATACAATAGGTGTAACCATAAATAAGTAATATTATGGAAAAATGGTATTGCTCGTATTCATGAATCTGACATAAATACGATTCTGAATTGGCACTCCGAGCACTCACCTAGCGCTCAAGAGGTAGGCAACAACGAGTAGGTCTGCTATAACATATTGAGGTTGTCCAACAAATACAATTGTTTCCCTTAGCCACCATCATTCATATTTTTGTAGAAACTAAGTTCTACATCAATATAACTTAGATGCCACATCAACATTGTGCTTCAGCTACTAAGTTGTCTAAGTATTTACGGATCAAATCCAAAATACTATGTAGACAACCGCAAACACAACATTAATATCAAACTTCTAATCTATAATGTCACTATGCAACTTCATAAGTCAATACTTCATAAGTTGCAACTAACTCCACTCTCACAGTGGAATCATCTGTGACACTCCCACTGTATCTTTTCTGACTCTTTATGACGTTGACAGTCTAATGTCATAATTAGACTCAAAAATAATCTGACCCTAATGGTTGCAGACTTTATTCTCCATTAGTAAGAAACTCGTTCTTAATATCTCAAAGATAATAAAGAACATGTTTCAAGACCCATCTTATGGTCTACAAGGTATCAAAATAACTTGTAACAATTACGATTAAATTGATATCTCTAATCGCACTTAATATAGTATTCATTATACAATCATCCTATGATTCATAAGATTGACTAGACATTCTAATCAATTTCTCTTTCGACAAAGGAATCATCCTTTACGAAAGATGAATATTATATACAATAGACACATTAGCTGTCAAACAGTTATACTAACTGTCACACAAATAGTCATGATGTGTCCTTTATTAGATCATATCTAATGTACGACTAATGGGAGCACCTCACAAGTCTCTTAGTTTTATATAATATTATAAAAATTTATATCGAATATAACAGAGACCACTCTCACTACTTTCACAAAGAAAATAAGACTCATGTAAACCTTTTACCTCATAAACATCTCATTATTACCTTAATAATGATAATGTCATTATGTTGTAAACTACTAGAAAGAAATTTATGCTCTCTCACTAACCCTTCTATCTCATATGTATTCTCTATGTTTTGATAAAATCAGACAATCTGACTGATATCAAAATTAGAAAACATAAATTTCCAGAAAGCTCATCCGAGTCTACAATAGGCTCTATAAACTAATATACCAAATTGTAACCTTAGCAGAATACAAACTCCAGGGCCATTCCAAAACGAACTCTTTAAATTAAGAAATCACAATGGATCTCTTATCTGAAGAAACCATTCAGGAATGCCACTTTGCTGTTCTAGCTAAAATATACAGTTTAATATTAACATTAACCAACAAATCTTTAATTGTTCAATTAGTGGGACTAGAGATAAGTTTCCTCAGAATCTACAATAGATTGCTGAGTATAAATTTTCTCACTATCATACTATAAAGGTCAAACCTTTAATAAGCTCACTTTTCTTTTGCTGTGTAAACCATTTCCACATTTTATGAAGGATTCATAATGAAAGCTCAATCAAGTTCCAAACTTGATCATATTAAGCTATGAATAATCTTAGATCTATGGTTTAATGCTAATTTCTGGAATCGATATCAAATATCGTTCCCACTATAACTTATAGGATAACTTTCTTCGATAAGAAAATAACAGAACCGTTAAGTATCAAATACTTTACAAATGATTCTGACATCCTATTGAACTTATATAGAAGTAATTAAAGGGTAATTTCATCTTATTAATTATGTAGTTCCATTTATAATTTATCACTCTCACAATTGACTTCATTAAGTCAAGTATTTTCTACAATGGTCAACATCCGATGTTACACACTAAGTAATAAAATAATTTTATTATTTGGGATTGTAGAAAAGATATTCTATCAAATAGAATACAATATTCTATTAAATAGAATAAATGATAAACTTCTACTCATACCTCCTAGGCGCAAATACTTTCAATTATATAACCACTATACAAAAGAAAGATTCAAATCTTAAACATTTCAAGATTCGAATACTCTATTTGTACATATCATATACATAACTGTAGAAACTAATGGAATCGTAATTAAATGGATGAATAAGTGTTTCTGGATCATATCCCATAGAGTATTGAAACTAATTCGGTAACACTCAATATCAAGCGAATCAAATCGTATAAGATTTGATTTCTCCCACTAACCAATTCCATTACGATGGAATCGTAGAAGAATCATATTGAGTAAGAATCATATTCATTCAATAACCTTAGAACTAATTGCCATGAATTTATATATTTGATTATATCAAAAATCTTTGAACAATTCAAAGACTCACGATGAATTTCAAAGATACATTTTTCAAAACTTTAGATCGAATATCTTTGAACCAATCAAGATATTCTATCTGCGTTTCATCAGAAACACGTAACTAAGTCACGATGATTCATTGACTAAGTTACGAAGTAAAGAAAACTACCTCAAGCAATTTACAACTCATTAAAGTACATACATCCAATGTATCAGTTTAATAAATTTTATGGTCCAATGACAATCATTGATTAATGAGATTTAATCACCTTCCTGAATACAATATTCATTAAATGGATAAGGATATGTGGTGTGATCTCATATCATATCATCATTTATCATATGGAATAAGCATCTAATACTTAAGTGATAAAATCTCATAAAATTTTGTTCTAAGTTATTTACTTAACCCAATATTTTTCTTAATGTTTATCTATTCGTCAATGACACTACTAGTCATATTAAAAATATGTAACAATTATTTATAAAGAACAAGTAACTATCAAATAATCGCAAATTCTGATATCAAATATCAAAACAATCATTCAACAATATTTTAAATAACTAGACAGGAGATCTGGTATCCAATACCTTCAATTGTCGTGTTATAAGAATCAATATTTTCTACACACAACTATATGCATCTCCTTTCTTTAGCTTTATTATTTTGCCTTCAACTATTTACAATAATTGTAAATAATTGAAAAGAAAATAGTGTCGGACACTTGACCTCTGAATGTCACTAAAGCCAAGAAACGTCATTATCAGATAAACAAATACCTAATGGGGTTTTCTTAGTACCAGTGAAGAATCTCAAGACATGAACCAATTCATGTAAATCTTTACTGCATAAGAAACTATTCTCTCTAGGATGATTATATCATAGTCTATTCTAATCTAGAACCTATTCTAAGATCTGCAACCATAAGTGAAGTCAGAAAACATATATAAAATACGCATGCAGTGGATAAAAGTTTAATTCTATCTAAATAATAGAATAAGGAAAAAATATAAGCGATAATTTTCATAATATTATACACTGCATTAGTGATGGATTTTTAACCCAGCAGTGTCTCTCATTACTTTACATAATACCGTAATCCCCAACGGAAAATGAGAATTCAATAATTAAATCAAATTCCATAATGGATAATGGACCCCATGAATATATTTCGACTAACAGCTTTGGCACGTTCTCGCCTATGTATATTCACGGGTAGACAACTCATTGTCAATCACAATGGCTATGACTCCTGATTTTGTCCTGACTGTTTCTCATTGTGACAGCTTTGGCACGTTCAGAGGAGGTGTATCAATGATTCACTTGTCAATGACAAACTCAAGCTACCAATGTAGTCTTGACAACTTTGGCATGTTCAGGATTTCCACTTTCACTTGAATTTATCTCTTATTATATAAGTTCTACCGGCGCAAACGAACTACCTTCAACCATAACTGCACAGCTTTGGCATGATACAACTATAGCATCATGAAAGCATTCATATCCGTATTGACAAGGCGGACGAAGAAATAAGTATTCCTAATGCTAGTCACTTTATAAAATTTTATTTAACGAGGATTTTCCTAAAAGATGTAATTCATTTTATTTAATCAAATTAAATAAATACATGTATTTAAAAACTAAAGATTAGATTAAATATCAAATTTAAAGGGCTAATCATATCATGGGTTCAGAATCAGACTCGCTCTGATACCATTTTGTTGGGGGTTTATCATGGCGGCTGATAAGTGCAGTTTATACCTACTTATTCATGTATTCCTAGCTTACTATTTTGTTAGATTCTGTATCATTTAATGTATTTGTAGTTTGTTTTATGTTTTATTTGTAGGAAGCATTAAGATATGGATCTTGAAGCAATTGTACGTGTTTTGGGACCATACGGACACATCAAAAGCATACGGGAAGAGCGAAAAACGTAAAAAACAACAAGCCATAGAAAATGACTGGCACCGCGGTGCCTAACTTTTGGCACCGCGGTGCCCCTTCAGTGTTTCCATACAAAGTTCCCGAAGCTTCGGCGTCGCGACGGCACTTTTCGGCGCCACGGCACTGCGCAGACCTCCAAAAACACCAATTCTTAAGGTTTTACATGCATAAGGACTCCAAGACTTTATTATAAATACACAAGTTCGTCCAAAACCCTAAGGGGGAGGCTAATACACAAGACAAAACACAAAACACATATTTTTAGAGAGATCCAAAGAGGAGGATTGAAGAGCGACGTGAGGAGATGAAGGCGGTGACGTCTGAAAAGGAAGGGATTCAATTTGGGTTTAATCATCTAGTTTCTTTCTTAGAACTCTAATGATTTCCATTATGTTTATGACCATGTTTTTATTGTTTTTATCTTTAGTCATGAACTAACTCCATAATTCTAGACAATGATGTAATTAATGCTTGAACCTATGTATTGATTGTCAATATTGTTATGAAGTTTTATTCAGTTTATTTTTATTCTCTTGCGTTTAACGCTTCTTGTTTGTTGGCCACAAATTGAGATGATACATGTTTAGAATCTATCGCTCGGGAGAGAGGGATTTTGAATAGGATTTAGAGAATATAACCTAGGAGTTTTATAGATTTCAGGAGAATATATAGTTCATTTGAAGTCGTTAACATAGAATCACAAAGTATAATGAGTTATTGATTACTAGATTTTTATAGGGATATCGAAGTCAGTAGTTGATAATATTTTCACTGTTGCTTAGAGAGGGAGTGAATGCTTTAGGATTCTTAACTTATAAACAATACAACTGAACAATGATTAATTGGCATGACAAGTACATAGGGGATAACTAGGTGAAATCAGACACTAGAATCTCTCTCGTATTGGTTCATCATATTTAAATATTTGTATATATTATTTATTTAATTAAATCTTTATTAATTGTTTTCTAAATAAAGTTAGGATTATTAATTATAATATTTAGTGTGAGTTGAACACAATCCATGTGGGTTCGACATTCTCTTACTTATCTTTACTAAAATTTGACATCATACACTTGCTGTACGATATAAAATATCGCAACAAGTTTTTGGCGCCGTTGCCGGGGATTATGAAATTAATTCACATTAATACTATTACCAAGTAACCTTAGCTTTAATTTGGATTTTTATTTTTATTTGCAAGTTTATTTTTATTTTTATTTTGTTTTTATTTGATTATTGATTTTTTGTCTTTCTGTGCTTCAGTGAATGCGAAGATCCACAAGTCTCGACTCGCTCATGTTTGATTCTGAAATAGAAAGAACACCAAGGAGACTAAGGAAATAAAGGAAATTTGAAAAGGAAGCAATGAATGCTGAAAATAGAGAGAACAATACATGTCAATACAGATTGGGAGTATCATGACATGACATGATATGGCCACGAAATTCCTTGAGAGATTCTTTCCACCAGCTAGATCAGCTCAACTGAGGGCATAAATTAGCATATTTAAGCAACTGGAGACTGATATTCTGTATGAAGGAAGGGAACGCTTTAAGGATTTACTTCGAAGATGCACACAACATGATTATGCAGACTGGGTCCAGATTCAATTATGCTATAATGGGCTGAATGGTTCGAATAGAACTGTGGTTGATGCAGCAGTTGAGGGAGCTCTATTCAAGAAATTAGCTGAGGACACCTACAATCTGTTAGAAGAAATGGTCATTAACCACTTTCAATGGCCATGTGAACGCACTACGGTGACCAATGTGGCTGGAATATATTAAGTGGACCCTATCGTGGCACTTACAGCTCAGATTTCAACCATATCGACTCATATAATAGTCCTAACAAATCCACGAGTACAACCATCTATTGAATCAACGGCGGCTACAAATAGGCTGTTATTGGAATGAGACCCGAGCTTTGAGCAAGTCCAATATGTGAACAATCGGAACTTCAACAACTATAAGGGCAATCCTGTGCCTAACCGTTATCATCTGAACCTGTCATATGCTAATACAGAGAACGTCTTGCAACCTTAAGCTGGCTTCGACTATCAAAGAGTTGAGTAGAAATATTCCTTAGAAGATTTAATGAGCACGTTTTTTGCTAATACTTCAGCGAGGTTTGAGAAGAGAGTCAAGGCTGAACAATATTGAGACACACATGGAAAATATAGGGGCAACAATGAAGTCTTTAGAAACACAGATTGGGCAGATTGCGTCCTCCATGACCAAGCAACAATAAGGGGCATTTGGATAAACTGTCAAAGCCCGCCAAGCTATCTTTTTCATGTCACAACAGCGAGTGGATACCAAAGAAAAAGCCACCATGACCATTTGGGTGGTTACGTCTGGTTGAAGACGTTAAACTTAGCGCTAGCGGGGAGGCAACCCTTGCATTTGCATTTGTTTATTTTCTTTACTTTTTTTTAAAATTTTATTGTGTGCTAATTGCTTGTTTATTATTTGCATGTTATTTTTGCAGGTGTTAGCGCAACCCACACAGTCCACGCAACCAAAGTCTTACCAGCAGGAGCCTGATTAACTCCATGTCTGGTAGCGTTGTTCCTCACTCTTGTTTCTCTATATTTATCTTACATTGAGGACAATACAAGTTTTAAGTTTGGGGGTATGTGCATATAGTGATAATTTCTGTTAATTTTAGTTAAAAAAAATTACAAATCTTTATTTTTCGTCTTAGATAGTGAATTATAAGTCTAATGATGAATATTATTTGCTTTAAATGAAATTTTAGAAATGATAAGTTCCCAATTGATTTTTATATGATACCTTGAGTAGGTGATCTAGGTTAACCTCGTAAGCACTTAAGAATAGATTTTTAGTAGTAAGAACCTAAATAGTTGGCAAAGTGACTAGTTGAATGAATTATTTGCTGATGAATAACCGTTTACTTAGATATCTATCTCAATATGCTAGAGTTATGATGTATGGTATGATAAAAAGAAAAAAAAATTGAAAGAAAAAAGAAGTTAGACCACCTATAACCCATAAACGTGAAGCTACATATGGGCGAGTGTTAGGACCACCATGAAGAGAAATGCTACCTTAAAAGGTTTGTGTGTTGAAAAAAAATAAAAAAAAGGAAAAAAAGGAAAAAGAAGAAAAAAATCATACCATACTGAGCACAGAAAAGGAAAATACAGAGTACTTTTGAGATATCTAGATTGGTTTGACCCATCAGATCTCAATTTTTGAGACGAAATCATTGAGTTGGCTTACTTATGAGTCGAGCTGTGAATGAACCTTTACACACACGCACTTTGAGTCTGGCTTAGATGATTTATTCGAGAACTTGGATTTGAGTTGCATTGCGTACTTTGAAGGTTCTCTAATTTCATTGATAAGCATTCTTTGAGGACAATAATATGCATAACTATCAGGACTATTTTCTTTGCTTTATATATTTTTTCATGATTGCATGTGTGTGAATGAAGTTTGTGGGTATCTTCACTGTAAGCCCTCACGAGACTATACGAGTCTATACGAGACTCACGTTTCATTAGGATAAACCATCAGATATGTTGGGGTTTTATACGAATTACAGGGTTGACGCAGCGGAACCCGAAAAACTTATTTTTCCGATTTCAAAAATTTTTTCTTGGAATAATTAAATAAATATATTTATTTAATTAAACCTTACTTAAAATCTAAAATTTTAACCCAAGAAATCATATTTCTTATAATTACCGAATTACCATAAGTTTTTGCAAATTAATCATTTTGGTCATTAAATTGACAAATACATATTTAATTGTTTTCCAATCAATCCCAAAATAATATATACATGTCAAAAACATGAAATTATAATTTGCAAATTAAATCCATAATTTTCTGGAAATTGCTGAACCAGCCCAGATATTTTCATTAATTGCAATTTGGCTCAATTTGTTCAAAACACATTAAGATCATATCCAATCAATCCCAAATTTAATATACATCAAATATACATCAAGTTCTATCATATAGATGAAAAGCCCAAAATTGGATTAGGTTTAGAACCCTAATTTCATAAATTAGTCCAATTACACAATATACATTAAATTGAATTAATTCAACACTTTAATCATTCAATTACCACACCAATCAAGTCTCATCATCATGAATTTATTCAAGAACAATTCTAGGTTAATTATGAATGGCTAAGCAACTCTAGCACGACAACTTTAATTTCTAATTAATCTATTAAGCTTAATTACACTAATAAGCTTATAAATTAATTATATACTCAACATCTTTAAACAAGTTTCCAACAAATTTAATTACAAACTAAAGAGTAGAGAGATCAATCTTAACAACACAATTGAAGATAAGAATAATAGAAACAATTTCTATCTTGAAGAAAATTTAGAAATACTTATAAAATTTCCAAAAACTTAAGCTTTCTCTTTTGGTTTTCCTTCAAATGCTCTCAACTCACTTTGTAATCTTTTTTTTTTTAAAAAAACTTGTCTAAGTATGAAAAATGAAACAAAATAATTTTGTTATATCATTTCCCTCTTGGCCGATTTTTGCTACCAAAAATAAAACAACAATTATTTTATTTTTGTTCAAATTCTATTAGTCCACATTTTAGCTTTAATAAAGTAACACTTTATCTTTAATAAAGTGATCAAAATGTGTTCCAATAATAACAAGTCATTTCCTAAAGAATCATTACTAAAGATATTTACTTTATTAATTAATTTAATTATTTAACAATTAAACAATTAAATAATAAATATAAATATTTTAAATATATGTATTATATTTACATTAAATATCTCAAATACATATATTAATGATATATGTTAATTATCATAAATTTATATTTAATTAATGTGTATTTAATAATATCAAATATTAAATACAAATACACATTAATTCGAAAATGACCGTTAGGTCTCGATTGCATGTATTTTTCGTTTAACTGTTAAATGAGTTATAAATAATCAGTATTATTCATAACAGTTTCCCTAATGCTTTACGAGTATATTTCATTTGTGAGACTCTCTAGATTCAGGCATATTCGTCACGAAATCAAATTTCGTGTCCATAATTCACCCACCCGTAAATTATGACTAACACGGATAAACTCACTGAATCATACTGGTCGAGGTCACTTCATATGTATAATCCCTCCGTCACAAGTATCCGGATTATTCCAGAGATATAGATACAAATGTAAAATCTCTATAGATATAATCACGTCTACGTTTCTATTAGCAATCCCTAAAAACACTTAAAACTGATTTCTACTTGTACCACGGGCCCATGGATTTAACAGATTGCTAATTCCATATTTGAATACCTATGCTCTATACACAGAGCTGACAGATCCTTTCTTGACTCACACAGGATATCCTGAGCATCAGTCCACACCCAATGAACAGGCGGGGGTCTGCTCTAAATAGATCGGTGACGTGACTACCATCTAAGTGTGGAGGATAACTCATATATCCACAATGATATCTCAAGTCAAAGAATCACTAGGCTCACTCAACCCGAGAAGATTGTTATTGACGTTGGTGTACCATCCATTAAGAATCTTCGGTGAGTCGTTCAGTGTTTATCCGCTATAAATATCTACACGTCTATACGAGTCTCCAAGACTCATGGATCATTGAGAAACCATCGGAATACAAGATTTCAATATATGACATGTATCAGTCTCAACAGATTTACTTTACTAGCCAAGTATTGTAAACATTGATCGGGAAGTGTCTAAGAATGACAACGTCATGATACAACTCAATGTCAGTTGTGACACTTTTACAAGAGTATCATAACTAATCATTCTATGGTCTGTTACTGTTGGAGAATTATGACCCATATCATCATTATTTGTAAAAGACATGGTGTTTTTGTACAAATTAACTATGTGACAAAGGAAATTGTTATTTTATCATTTTGTAATTGGATTACTTGAATAAGTATAAATGATAAAAGTCCTTATGATTAGTTTTAGATTAATAAGATATGAGACAATATTAATCCACGAATGGTTTAATCATTAAATATCCCTAGTCGTAGTATTATCGAGACTGGACATCGATAATGCGTAATAGACTAGTATTACACTTATGCGCGTTATGGAAGCTGAAAGGCATAGTTCTCATATATTTAAGTATTGGATACTTATGCAAGTGTGATAGGAGGTTCTGTTAGCCGTTAGACCGGGAACAGCTTCGCTCTGGATAGACCCATCAGAGTCTTATTGGTAGTATGACTATGTGTTTATGGGAATCTGAATCAGGGTAGGTGTATTTGGTCTTAACCTGAGACTTGCATCGCTAATACTTGCGACAATCAATATACTTTTGTTTTGGTCGTCCGGAGCTTTAACATGTTCTATGTACGACTCTTCTGGGTTTACTGAGAATCGTAGTGTATTGGGTGTGAAATCAAGATGGAAATATCACTTCAGTCATATGGAGATGATGATCACGCAGGGATACATAACTAGTACTCTTAAATACTGTAGTTATTGGGATAATATGACTAGGTTATGATTATCTGATTACAGAGACTAGTTGCTAGTGATTCGATATATGCTTCATACGGGGCATACACAATTCCAGCCCTAGGCTTAGCATGTGACATCAGATACTGGATCAAATTATGCAATACATAGTATATTATGAATGATACAAATTATATATTCTTCGTTGAATATTTATGGAGAATTGGGTAGGCATGGTGTTTTGCTAGAAGCCAACCATGTCTTGTAAATCGATGAGAACGTGGTACGCGGTACGTACGTATCGGATAGTCCGACAACCGTATTTACTGCCAACTTATCCAATAATCTCTTGGGTCGCTTCCCAAATATTCACCGATGACATTTGACTCGAACAGAATTAATATAGGATTAATTATGAGAGAGAGAATTAATCTGGGATTAATTATGGCAAGAACTAATCTGGGATTAATTGCGGCAAGAATTTTATCTGGGATTAAATTCGTCTAGAAAAGAGAACGCGATTAATTTGAAATTAATCGGTAAAATAAATTTAACAGTTAAATTAGATTTTTCTATTTAATTTATTTATTTGGGATAAAATAATATATCGGATATATTAATTGAAATTGGATTTCAATACGGAATTAAAATTGGATTTTAATTCAAGCGAACGAATTAATTTGGAATTAATTCGTAAGTGACTTTCGTAATAATTTTGCGAGGAATAATTATTTAATTAAATTGGATTTAATTATTTAGTGACGTAAAATTCGTTTAGTAGGATTAAACGAACCCGGACCCAAAGCTTAGTTGTGTGTTTGAGAAGCCAACTCAAATTTTGAATTTAAAGTGGTGGGACCCACTTTACTTACATCAACTTGTCACAAAGTTGATGGAAGTGGTTGAGCTCATTTAATGTAACTTTTCACACAACCAAAGCTTATTTAACAAGTTTTATTTTTGGAAAACATAACACTTGTTTTTTGTTTTTGAAACAAGACATCACAAACTTCATCTCTATTCTTTCTCTCCTTGGCCGAGAGTTTTCTTCTCTCTTTGGAAATTTTTATTGTAAGAATTTCAAGCTTGCTAGAACATTTAGAGTTGATTAAGGTGATAGGGAAACTCACCCAAGAGTTGGAAATACTCTACAAAGCTTGGAGCTTCAACATACATCAAAGGAATTTTTGAAATCTCAAAATCGATCAATATAAGTCTTCCATAACTTATCTTGATTTATTCACACACAAATCATTGTTTAGAGACCTTGGGCATGTGTAGGACACTAACAATGGTATCAGAGCCAATCTAAGCATGATTTGAATTTTAAGGTTCTTAACTTTAATTTGGGGATTTTTCTTGGAGCTTGTAAATATCTAAATTGATTGTTTGGTTGTGTGTTAGATGATGATGAATTGGATTTGTGCATCATAGGATTTGTGAAAAATTGATTAGATTAATTTTCCCAAAAATTCCTACATGGCCGAATGGTACCCTAGAAAAGCTCATGGTGATTTTTTGAATTTGACAATTGGATGTGTTAAATGGCATGAAATTGAATGTTAATTGTTGATTTAATTGGATTGAAATCAAAATTGGATGTTAATTTCATGTGGTTGTAGTGAGTGTGAGCATGTTAGAAGAATTGATTTTGCTTCAATTTGTGTTAGACATGAATTGAAATATTAAGCATGATTAATTAATGTTTTGAAAATATTAGATTAATAGATTAATTGTGTTAATTACACTTTAATTAAAATTAATCTGATATTTGGAATATTATGTTAATATAAATTAGTCTTTAAAATTGGATTGGGCTAATTTGTTATATTTGGGCTAATGAGCTTGGTTGGGCCAAGTTTGATTTTGGAAAATTGAGTTGGATCCAATTGGGCCTAAAACCATTTCCATAAAGTCCAAATATGACTAATTGGGCCTTTAATATTTTAATTGGGGCTAAATTGATTTTTTGGCATATGGTGATTCCTAACTTGGGCCTTGGCATCTTGGGTTGGATCCATAATAGCCAAAGCTCAGGCCTAAAGAATTAATTGAAAGCCCATTGGACTTTAATTGAATTGGCATTGGATTCTAATTGGGCCTTTGAGACCCAATTAAATTGGATTTGGAATCCAAGTCTAAAAGGCACTATTAAAAGTGTAATTGTTTAATTTGTAATTAAACACGAATTAGTATTGGATATAATTTGAATTGGATTTAAAATTATAGTTCGATATAATTCAAGAATACATACTTTGAGTATTTATTCTTAAACGAGTTGGACTCGCGCAAATTAAATCGTTGTATGAATATTGGATGGTCATTAATCAAAGATTAATTAGTTGGATTAGATTGATTGACAAGATGCTTTGTGTGAATACTTGGATGTATTTGTATGAATAATGTATATCGGATGAATATTAGATGGGTGGGGGCAATTTTGGAAATTGTTTTAAATTTGGAATTTATTAAATTGGACCTACGTGTCCAGCCTTTCACCTTCCTATCTCTTTGTATTTCTCTTCACCTCAATTCCCCTCAATGTAAATGAGGTTTCTTTATTGTATTATGTAATTGGGTAGAAGTATGTAAAGTGCTAGCGGGAGAGAGGAAATAGAGAGTGATTTGTTATAGAAACAAATTGTATTATATATCCATCCACATATCATTATTAATTTATCGCGCCTTATTATGCTTTTAGAATGCATGTTTAAGGGTATATGATGAGACCTAATCAAAGATAATAAATTGGTTGCCCATTTACGTGAAAAACCCTCACTATAATATTAAGCGTTTTCCTTCCATTGAGTGGTTTTTTCTCAAGATCCAAGATTGGCTTTGATTTATTGGCCAAAGTCAAGATCATTGTCCATCGCGGATGTGTTTGAACCACGAAGGCTTTATTATATATCGCATGTCTTGGGCAGTTGTGACTTGTTGGCCAAAGTGAAGGCCACTTCTTCTTCATCGATGTGGATTACGAAGCTTTCCCACTGTCAATGGGTCGCGCTTAACTGGAATCATTAAGCTTGTTGAGCGAAAGCCAAGACTTAGTTGATTCAGAGGAAAATGTTAGGAAGTATATATTGGATATATATCTTGGACTTGGAGGTCCACCTACCGGATCTAGGAATTGGATGAGATCCAATTGATCTTAGAGATCTACCTAGTTAAGTTTCATACAGCTTGTTGGCCAAAATCAAAGTTGTGTGTTATTTAATGGGATCCTAGCCCACTGGGAAACTGGGTTTCCAGAGTACTCAACAGAGGGTTAAAGGCTCGCCGAAAAATAGTGGGAGGCCAGTATTAAATTTGTAATTTCGTTAATATTTGCTTACACGCGCTCTTTTATTTTATTATCGCCATTATAAATATATTAGTTGGACTAATATTGTTTATTGCTTTCTTTGAAAAGTTAGACTGTACAAGACACTACTCCACTTGTAGTTGGTTATATAGTTGGACTATAGTAACCATTACATTTTGAGTGTACCCGATATCGTTGATTAGATAGTTTGACTATCGCAATCGAGATGGCTGGAAAGATTAATGTTATGGACATATTCATGGGCGATAATGTCTTTAATGGCTCCAATTTTCCAGATTGGGAGATGAACCTCAGGATAATTGTAGGGGCTGAGAATTTACTCTATTCGATAGAGAGACCTCTCGGGCCTGAGCTCGGACCTGAGCAAATAGTATAGCATGAGCTTTGGAAGACTCACCGTGATGATAAATTTACTACTCAGTCCGTCATGCTTGCCGCAACGACTCCTCAATTTCATCGTCAAAACAAGGGATTAGATCCCTATAATATGATGTTGAAATTGAAGGACCTTCACAGATCTAACTTTAGATCTCAAAAGTATTAATTGCAAAAGAAGCTCTTCCGCTCGCGTATGTCAGAGGGTATATCTGTAGAGCACTACGTGTCACAGATGATTGCTGACATCGAACAACTAGGTCAGCTGGGCATAACCTTCGAGGGTGAGACTTCCATAGATTTGATCTTACAGTCTCTGCCCGACTACTGAGGCGGGTTCATCATGAACTACAACATGATGAACCAAGACAAGAATCTTGGAGAGTTGATGGCTATGCTCAATAAGGCAGAGCCAGAGCTTTTGAAGGGCAAGAAGCGCGAGGCATATCGTACTTCAACATCTCAGAAGGCCAAGGCTTGGCCGAAGGCTTCTTGAGGTGTGAAGAAGAAGAAAAAGGAATGGCAAAGGTAAATCATCAAAGGCTTATAGGAAGAAGAATGACATATCCTAAGATGTCTGCCTACACTGTGGCAAACGAGGTCACTGGAAGCGTGACTGTTGTGAGTACAAGGCGCACATGAAGGAAGTGAAGGCGGGCAAGGCTCCGGCTTCAGGTATGTTTGTTATTGAAATAAAAATGTCTACTTCTAGTTTTAAAAATTGGATTTTTGATTCTGGATATGGTACTCACATATGTACTGATGTGCAGGATCTGCATATTAGCAAGAGATTGGCTTCAGGTGAGATTGACGTACGAGTTAGAAACGGGACAAGAGTCATTGTTTTGGCTGTAGGGACCTATGTTTTGAATTTTCCCTCTAGGCATGTAATTACATTAGGTGATTGTTATTTTGTACCTAGTTTGACTAGGAACATCATCTCTGTATCTTGTTTAACCCGATGCGGGTATACCTTTGTATTCCAGAACACTGGGTGTTTTGTTTATAAAGTTGATATTTTGATATGTACAACAGATGTTAATAATGGTCTTTATATTTTGAATATAAATGAATCTCAAACATATAATATGATAAACAAAAGGCTCAAATTGAGTAACACGGATGAAACTTATCTGTGACATTATTGTCTAGGACATATTAACAAGACTCGTATATCCACACTTTTGAAGAGTGGATACTGTTAGTGTTCCTAGAACATGCCAAGGATCTAATAAGCAAGAAAAGGTGTTCATAAATTCATTATAAGTTGCGGAATTACTTACATTGAATGGATTTGAGCTTTTAAAATTTTGAAAGAAGATCTTCAAGATCCAACCTTTGTGTTGATTCCAAGCTTTGAGTTGTGAATGACGATCTCCAAGATCCAACCTTTGTGTTGATTCCAAGCTTTGAGTTGTGAAGGAAGATCTCCAAGATCCAAAATTTTTGTTGATTCCAAGCTTTTAGTTGGTTTCCCTATCACCTTAGAAGACTTCTACAAGTGCTAGCTTTGTTGATTTTGCCACAAAATCAAATAGAAAGAAGGAGGAAGCTCACGCCCAAGCTTAGTGTTCTTAGGGTTTGATTTTTTTTCAAGTGTTGTGTAATGAGAGAGAGAGATGCCTTTTGGTAAAAGCAATTTACCATTTTCACCTAAACAAGGTGGTTGGGTAAATGGTTTCACCAAAACCATTCCAAGGTAGTTGGAAAGTTTGTGGCTTGGCATAAATGCCAACTACCCTCCCAACTACCACAAGTTAAGTGGGCTCCACATTTGAATTCAAAATTCAAATGGATTCTACGAATGTTTGCCGTGGCTTGAATCCGTTTAATCTGATTAAACGAATTTCCGTCGATAAATAATTAAATCTAATTTAATTAAATGACGACGCCTCGTAAATATATTACGAATACCGTTTATGAATTAATTCTAAATTAATCCGTCGCTCGTATTAAAGTCCAACTTTAATTTCGTAATGAAATCTAATTCCGATTATTACATCTGATATATTAATTTTAGCCAATGCAAATAAATTAAATAGAAAAATCAAATTTAACTATTAAATTTATTTTACCGATTAATTCCAAATTAATCGCGTTCACTCTCTTCCGAACACATTTAATCCCAGATTAAATAAAGCCTCAATTAATCCCAGATTAATTTTCTCTCTCTAAATTAATCCCAGATTAATTCTAGTTTGAGTCAACTGTCATCGGTGAATCTTTGGGAAGCGACCCAAGAGACCTCTGGATATGTTGGCAGTAAATCCGGTTATCGGACTATCCGATTAAGTGTGTACCTCGTACCATATGCTTACGGATTTACAAGACATGGTTGGCTTCTAGCAAAGTACCGTGCCTACCCAATTCTCCAGAAATATTCTTACTGGAATATACAATCTATGTTAGGCATAGTATACGTAGTATTTTGTATTACGATCCAGTATCGGATGTCACGTGCTACGCATGGGGCTGGAATTATGTCTGCCCCGTACGAAGCACATGTCAGATGTCTGGTAACTAGTCTCTATAATCGGATGAACATGACCTAGTCATATCATCCCGATGACTGCAGTACTTAAGAGTACTGGTTCCGTATCCTACATGACATCATCTCCACTATGATTGGAGTGATACTTCCATCTTGACATCACACCCAATACACTACGATTCTCAATATACCCAGCAGAGGCGTACACAGAACTGGTTAAAGCTCTGGATGACCAAAACCAAAGCATATTGATTGTCGCAAGTATTAGTGGTGCAAGTCTCAGGTTAAGACCAAATACACCTACCCTGATTTCGGACTTCCATAGACACATAGTCATACTACAAATGGAATTCCGAGGGGTCTATCCAGAGCGAAGCTATTTTCTGTACCATCGGTATAACACAACCTCCTATTACACTTGCATGAGTATCCAATACCCAAATATATGAGAACTATGCTATTGTGCCCTCACAACACGCACAAGTGTAATACTAGTCTCTTACGCATTATCGATGTCCAATCTCGATAATACTCTGACTAGGGATATTTAATGATTAATCCTTCGAGGACTGATACTGTCTCATATCATCTCAATCCTGGAACTAATCATAAGGACCTCCTATCATTTATACATCTAGGTGATCTAATCACAAATTATAAGAGTGCAATCTCCTTGTCACATAGTTAATTTGTACAACAACACCATGATCTGTACAAATAGTGACTATGGGTCATAATTGTCCAACAATCTCCCACTTGGCCTATAGCCAGTCACTCTAGTGTCATACACCCGAACTATGTACGGTTCGCTCAAACTGCTGAGGAAAGGCTTTCGTCAGTGGATTTGCGTGATTATCGTGTGATGCGATTTATTCGATCATCACATCGCCACGATGTATGATCCGAACGAATCAGATGAATAGTCGAAGTATATATCTGGATCGTTGATGAGACCATTAATTCTTTAGCCTGTGCTGACGCCTAGCTTAGCTGCTAACAGAACTATATCTAATCTAATTAGATTTATCATCGACCCAAATGGCTTCTATTGATGCCTCAGCCGCAACAATAACTCGCATTTGTTGTTTATTCGGCAACAGTATCTTGCTTGGAAGATTTCCAGCTCACTTTTTCGTTATTCAAACTGTATAGTACCGTTGTTTTTTATCGGTTAGGAACCTTGCAGCAGTGATCCCAGTCACTTCAAGTTCTCCTTCTCCATAGTTTAAGACATCATCCTTAGTTCTCTAAGATAATAACGGATGTTCTTAATATCAATACAGTGACTATTACTTGGATTGACTTGTTTATGACTCCATATGCTCAAAGCGTATGAGACACCAGGTCACGTACATTTTTCAATGTACGATTTCTCAGAGAGTGTTAACAACTTTAAATCTATCCCGATAGATCTTTATTCCTAGAATAAAGGTTGTTTCTCCCATGAATTCTACGGAGAATTTTCATGAAAGCCAAGCTTTCACCGATTGTAATATATGAATATCATTTCCAAGAAATGACATATCATCATTATTTAGGACATTCACTTTCAGTGCGCTCCCACTAACCTCCTTATATACACAAGAATCATTTCTCATTTTGATTTAAATCATAAACCATTATGATTACATCAAAATGATAATTCCAAGAACCTAATGCTTGCTTCAATCCAAACATGGATCGAATAACCTGGAAACCTTGTTTGATAGTTTTGGTATGACAAAACCATCAGGATGTTATAAACATCCTCCAAAGAAGTTTCCATTTAAGAAAAGCGATTTTGACATTCAGCTCCCATATTTCATGAATGAAACATGCAGCATCAGCAAGCATTATCCAAATGGATTTATCCATGGCAACATGTAAAAGGTTTCGTTGTAATCGACACAATGTTGATAACGATACCTTTTCGCTACAAGCCTAGCTTAGTACGTTGGTATGTTGCCATCCATGTATGTCTTCCTTGAAGACTTATATAGTACCAATAGGCACAATGCCTTCTGGTACATTAACTAGTCTCTAAACATAGTTGGTATACATGGAATCCATTTCGGACTTCATGGCACTTTTCCACAATGGGGAGTCGATACCTTGTATCACTTCCTCATATGTAGTCAATTCGTCTTCCTCAATAAGATTGACATCTTCATGAGGTGAGATCAGAAACCCATACCTCCCAGGTTGTCTTCTGATTCTCTCCGACCTATGCGGTTCTTGTGTATTCGAAGATTATTGGTACATGTTCATCCTTGATGAAATGTTTATTTTCCATTAAAGAATCGGTGCCTGGAACAATATTACTCTGATTTTTCATCGAGTTTTACTTTCTTCCACTTACCACTGCATTTAGGTATTCCTCTTAGGAAAACCGCATGGAGAGCAACAATTAAATTGTTCTCTTGTGAGTTGTATAAGTACTATACTTTGGCTTCCTTAGGACAACCTACAATTAGGCACTTATCCAATTTGGGTTCTAGTTTGGTATCATCCAAACATATGCCCATCATCCCAAATCTTCAGGAGTGAGAAAACCCAGTTTCTTTCCTGTTCATATCTAATATGAAGTCTGTCAAACAGATTTTCATGGAACCTTATTCAAAATAAGTATTGCACTGTTAAATGATTATCCTTTGAAGGAAAATGGTAGCTCAGAGCGACTCATGATTAACCTTATCATGTCCAACAAAATTCAGTTTCTCCGTTCGGACACACAGTCAAACTGACGTGTTCCGGGAGGAGTCATCATTGAAAGAATATTATACTCTTTCAAGTATTTGTGAAAATTATTGCTTAAGTATTTTCCATCTCGGTCTTACTATGACGGTTTTAATACTTTAGCCGATCTGTTTGTCTACTTCATGTCGAAACTCTAAAAGTTTCCGATTTGTGTTTCATAAGAGACACATAACCATAACGCGATGCCACATCCGTAAAGGTCACGAAATACTCATATCCACCTCTAGCCTAGCTAGATATGAGCTCACTTACATCATTATGAACGAGGGCTAACAGATCGATGGCACTTACACTTTTACCAAGTAAAAGGTATTTTAGGTACTTTACCTAATAAACTAGATTCGTAGACATCATTTGAATGGAATCAAATTCGTCCTAGTATCCACTCTTCAAAAGTGTGGATATACGAGTCTTGTTTAATATGTCCCAGACAACACTGCCATAAATAAGTCTTATCTGATCAAATCAGTTTGAGCTATTTGTTCGTCATATTATATGTTTGAGATTTATTTATATCCAAAATATAAATATTGTTATTCATATCTAATGTGTTTATCTCAATATCATCTTTATAAAATAAAATACTTTAGTGTTCTAGAATATAAAGGTTTACTCGCAACGAGTTATACTTGATATATAGATAATGTTTCTAGTCAAACTAGTTACATTATAACAGTTTCCTAATTTAAGTACACACTCGAATGGTAGTTCCTAAACTCAGGTATCTACGGTAAAACAGCGACTTTCGTCCCGTTTCCGATTTGCAGATTAATCTCAATTGAAGTCAGTATCATGTTCATAGCAGATTCTGCACATCAATGCATATTTATGTATCACACTTAGTATTTAAAATCCAATTTTAATACTAGTAGTGAACATATTTATGATAAATATATTTGAAGTCAGAGCCTTGCTCGTCTTCAATTCCTTCATGTCTGCTTTGTCCATACGGCAGTCACGCTTCAATGATCCCATTTGCCACAGTTTAAGTATACATATTGGGATATGTCTTTTGTCTTTCTAGAAGACAATAATGATTTTTCCTTTGCCCTTTTCTATATCTCATAACCCTTTGGCCAAGCATTGGGTTTCTAGAATATCGAAGTAAGGTGCGCCTTGCGCTACTTGCCTTATTGCAAACTCTGGCTTTATCTCCTTGAGAATAGCCATTAACTCTCCAAGAGTTATTAATTACAATTTAATACTTCTAAGATATAAGAATAGATCTATGAAGATCCTTCAATTTCTTCATCATACTTTAAGGATCTAATCCTTAGTTCTGATTAGGAAATTATGAGTCATTTTGACAAGTATAATGGATTAAACACTAAAGTTATCATCACATGAATCTTCCAAAGATCATGCTCTACTATTTTCTTAACTCTGGACTTAGGCCTAATATGTTATTTTATCAAATAAAGTATCTTATTAGTTTCCAGGACATCCTCAAATTTTATTCCCAATTTGAAAATTAAAGTCGTTTAAACACATTTTCTCCCAGGATTATGTTTTAAACACTAATCTTTCAGTTATCTTGATTCCAATAGTCTAACTATCCAATCAACGATTTCGGGTACAATATAATGTAATGATTACTATAGTCTAACTATATAACTAATTACAATTTTATGGGTTAAAATCAAATATATATTGATTACTATAATCCAATTATAAATCAACTATAAATGATCGGTAAAATTCAAATATATTGATTACTATAATCCAATTATATAATCAACTATAAATGAAGGGTAAAATTCAAATATATTGATTACTATAATCCAATTATATAATCAACTATAAATGAAGTAGTTTGAATACAGTCCAACTGTTTAATTAAAAATAACAATTAAATATTAGTCCAACTAATATATTAATTTATTGACGAAATATTGAAATGACCTTGTATGGCAAGTATCTAAACGAAATTGCAAATCTAATACTTGCCTCCCACTATTTTTCGGCGAGCCTCTAACCCTCTGTTGAGTACTCGGGAAACCTTGTTTCCTAGTGGGCTAGGATCCCATTAAATAACAGACAATCTTGACTTTGGCCAACAAATTGTATGATACTTAACTAGATAGATCTCTAAGATCAATTGGATCTCATCCAATTCCTAGATCCAGTAGGTGGACATCCAAGTCCGAAACATATATACAATGTCTATGCCAATATATCCAATATATTTTCCTAACCGTTTTCCTCTGAATCAACCAAGCCTTGGCTTTGGCACAACAAGCTTAATGATTCCAGTTAAGCGAGACCCATTGACATGGAAAGCTTCGTAATCAATGTCGATGGACAAGAAGTGATCTTGACTTTGGCCAACAAATCATGACTTGGACAAGACACCGATATGGAACAAAACTCTCATGTTTCAAACACATCTACAATTGACAAAGGTCTTGACTTTGGCCAACAAACTAATGCCAACTTTGGATCTTGAGTAAGAATCACTCAACGGAAGGAAAAACGCTTAATATATTTTGAGGGTTTTTCGCATAAATTGGCAACCAATTTATTATCTTTGATTAGGTCTCATCATACACCCTTAAGCATGCATTCTAAAAGCATAATAAGGCGCGATAAATAAATTAATAATGATATGCGGATGGATATGTCACAAATTGTTCCTAGAAAAAATCACTCACTTTCTTCTCCCCGGCTAGAACTATTCTAACTTCTACCCAATTACATAATACAATAAAGAAACCTCATTTACATTAAGGGGAATAGGTGAGAAGAGAAATACAAAGAGTAAGAAGGTAATAGGCTGGACACGCAAGTCCAATTTAATAAATTCTAAATTTATTACAATTTCCAAAATTACCTTCGCCCTTCTAATATCCATCCGATATACAATATTCATACAACACATTCATGTATTCACACAAAGCATGTTATTCAATCAATCTAATCCAATTAATTAATCTTTGATTAATGACCATCCAATGTTCAAACAATGATTTGATTTGCGCGAGTCCAACTCATTTAAGAATAAATACTTAAAGTACGTATTCTTGAATTATATCGAACTACAACTTTAAATCCAATTTATTTGTATTCAATACTAATTCCAATTTAATTCCAAATTAAATACTTACACTTATTTATATGCCTTAAAGACTTGGATTCCAAATCAAATCTTGATGGGTCTCAAAGGCCCAATAACATCCAATGTCATTTTAATTAAAGTCCAATGGGCTTTTAATTAATTATTAAGGCATGTGCTTTGGCCATAATGGGTCAAACCCAAAATGCCAAGGCCCAATAGGAATCACCCTATTGCCTACAAATTAATTTAGGCCCAATTAATTTCTTAAAGGGCCAAGTTATGTATTTGGACTTTATGGAATTGATTTTGGGCCTAATTGGATCCAATCCAAAATTCCAAAACCAAACTTGGTCAAACCAAGCCCATTAAGCCCAAATACACACTTTTAGCCCAATTCATAATTTAAAGGCTTATTAACATAATTATAATATTCCAAATATCACAATTATTTTAATTAAAGTGTATTAGCCATGATTAATTAATTAAATTCAATATTTCCAAAATACCAATTAACTTAATTAATCATGCTTAATCCATCAATTTATGCTCAACACAAATTGAAGCCAAAACACATCATTTCATGCTCAACATGCTCTTAAATTTAACATAAACATTATTGACTTTGATTCTAATCTAATCAAACCAACAATCAACATTTAATCATGCATTTAAACACATCCAATGTTGTAAAAAAATTAAAATTCAAAGTGCAGTCCATGTGAAGGATTCGGCCATGCTAAAAAAATTATAGATTTTTGATCCAATCAATTTTTTCAAATCTAATCATGCGCAACTCTAAGTTAACATAATCTAAGTATGCTCAAACCATCAATTTGAAGAAATAATGCTCAAACACACAAAAGCCCCAAATTTAAGTCTCATGAACCCTAAAATTTTCATGCTTAAAATTGGCTCTTGATACCATTGTTAGTGTTCCTAGAACATGCCAAGGATATAATAAGCAAGAAAAGGTGTTCATAAATTCATTATAAGTTGTGGAATTACTTACATTGAATGGATTTGAGCTTTTAAAATTTTGAATGAAGATCTCCAAGATCCAACCTTTGTGTTGATTCCAAACTTTGAGTTGTGAATGAAGATCTCCAAGATCCAAACTTTGTGTTGATTCCAAGCTTTAAGTTGGTTTCCCTATCACCTTAGAAGACTTCTACAAGTGGTAGCTTGTTGATTTTGCCACAAAATCATAGAGAAAGAAGAAGGAAGCTCACACCCAAGCTTAGTGTTCTTAGGGTTTGATTTTGTCAAGTGTCGTGTAATGAGAGAGAGAGATGCCTTTTTGGTAAAACCAATTTGCCATTTTCACCTAAACAATGTGGTTGGGTAAATGGTTTCACCAAAACCATTCCAAGGTAGTTGGAAAGTTGGTGGCTTGGCATAAATGCCAACTACCCTCCCAACTACCACATGTTAAGTGGGCCCCACATTTGAATTCAAAATTCAAATGGATTCTACGAATATTTTCCGCGGCTTGAATCCGTTTAATCTGATTAAACGAATTTCCGTCTCTAAATAATTAAATCTAATTTAATTAAATGACGACGCCTCGTAAATATATTATGAATGCCGTTTACGAATTAATTCTAAATTAATCAGTTCGCTCGTATTAAAGTCCAACTTTAATTTCGTAATGAAATCTAATTCCGATTAATACATCCGATATATTAATTTTAGCCCATGCAAATAAATTAAATAGAAAAATCAAATTTAACTATTAAATTTATTTTACCGATTAATTCCAAATTAATCGCGTTCTCTCTCTTCCGAACACATTTAATCCCAGATTAAATAAAGCCTCAATTAATCCTAGATTAATTTTCTCTCTCTAAATTAATCCCAGATTAATTCTAGTTTCAGTCAACTGTCATCGGTGAATCTTTGGGAAGCGACCCAAGAGACCTCTGGATATGTTGGCAGTAAATCCGGTTATCGGACTATCTGATTAAGTGTGTACCTCATACCACATGCTTACGGATTTACAAGATATGGTTGGCTTCTAGCAAAGCACCGTGCCTACCCAATTCTCCAGAAATATTCTTACTAAAATATACAATCTATGTTAGGTGCAGTATAAGTAGTATTCTGTATTGCGATCCAATATCGGATGTCACGTGCTAGGCCTGGGGCTGGAATTATGTCTGCCCCGTACGAAGCACATGTCAGATGTCTGGTAACTAGTCTCTATAATCGGATGAACATGACCTAGTCATAACATCCCGATGACTGCAGTACTTAAGAGTATTAGTTCCGTATCCTACGTGACATCATCTCCACTATGATTGGAGTGATACTTCCATTTTGACATCACACCCAATACACTACGATTCTCAATATACCAGCAGAGACGTACACAGAACCGGTTAAAGCCCTGGACGACCAAAACCAAAGCATATTGATTGTCGCAAGTATTAGAGGTGCAAGTCTTAGGTTAAGACCAAATACACCTACCCTGATTTCGGATTTCCAAAGACACATAGTCATACTACCAATGGAATTCCGAGGGGTCTATCAAGAGCGAAGCTATTTTCCGTACCATCGGTAAAATATAACCTCCTATTACACTTGCATGAGCATCCAATACCTAAATATATGAGAACTATGCTATTGTGCCCTCACAACGCGCATAAGTGTAATACTAGTCTCTTACGCACTATCGATGTCCAATCTCGATAATACTCTGACTAGGGATAGTTAATGATTAATCCTTCGAGGACTGATACTCTCTCATATCATCTCAATCCAGGAACTAATCATAAGGACCTCCTATGGTGATCTAATCACAAATGATAAGAGTGCAATCTCCTTGTCGTATAGTTAATTTGTACAACAACACCATGATCTGTACAAATAGTGACGTTATGGGTCATAATTGCCAAACAGATACTTGGACGGATTTGATCATAATTCATATGTGTAGGCACTGCATTTTTACATATAAGTCCCGATGATGAGTCTCACATAGAGGCACTACCTTTTAAATTGTGCAAGTCGCGGGAAACGGACATCAGAAGGGAAAAGTCAGAAATTGACATCTTATTGGATTTAATTCGCTTGTTTACCTTCGGGTTTGCTTGTTGGACCTCTGTTTTAAAACACATCCTTGACCCAAACCCCCACAAGACGCACACCAAGCCCACACACCACCAAACCATACACCAAACCCACAAAATTAGCCAAAGCCCATGCCCAAGAGACCAAACCCCACGCCCAAAGCCTTCCCAAAATAACCAAATCACACATTAAACACATGCTAAAATCAAGACAAATCACCTTCCCTAATTAAAAGATACAAATCAAATCTCATCAAACACTTTCTTAATTCAAGTAAATCATATCCCTAATTAAAAGAGATGAAATCAAATAAAATCAAATCACATCCCTAATTAAAATATTTTTCCTTATCACACACTAATTAAAAATATCCCCAATAATCACACAAATCCTTTCCCTATTCGCACAAGGTAAATCCCAACATTTGCCTATAAAAAGAAGCATACACCAACACATTCAACCCTAGCGCATTCTCACGAAAACACAAAGAAAATAACCTAGTCCATTCACGCCAAAAATCCTCTTCCACTACTGCACAAACCTTCAATGTTTGTACGCCTAAAACCCTCTTCAACTACTGCACAAACCTTCCACTTCGCATCAGCCTTCAACACAGCCTCCATCCCTCACGCAAACCATCACTCCACTCACGCATCATCCTTCAACATGCAACACCCTTCACGCAAGCCATTTGTTGGACAATTATGACCCATAGCATCACTATTTGTACAGATAATGGTGTTGTTGTACAAATTAACTATGTGACAAAGGAAATTGCCCTTTATCATTTGTAATTAGATTACCAAGATATATAAATGATAGAAGGTCCTTATGATTAGTTCCGGATTGAGATTATATGATACAGTATCAATCCACAAAGGTTTAATCATTAAATATCCCTAGTCGGAGAGTATTATCGAGATTGGACATCGATAATGCATAAAAGATTAGTATTACACTTGTGCACGTTGTGAGGGCATAACGACATAGTTCTCATATATTTGGGTATAGGATACTCATGAAAGTGTAATATGAGGTTGTGTTTACCGATGGTACGGAAAAATCTTCGCTCTGGATAGACCCCTCGAAATTCCATTGGTAGTATGACTATATGTCTATGGAAGTCCGAATCAGAGTAGGTGTATTTGGTCTTAACCTCAGACTTGCACCGCTAATACTTGCGACAATCAATATACTTTGGTTTTGGTCGTCTAGGGCTTTAACAGGTTCTGTGTACGCCTCTTCTGGGTATATTGAGAATCGTAGTGTATTGAGTGTGATGTCAAGACGGAAGTATCACTCCAGTCATAGTGGAGATGATGATCACGTAGGATACGGAACTAGTGCTCTTATGTACTACAGTCATCGGGATAATATGACTAGGTCATGATTATCCGATTATAGAGACTAGTTACCAGAGATCCGATATGTGCTTCGTACGAGGCAAACACAATTCCAGTCCCAAGCCTAGCACGTGACATCTGATACTGGATCATAATACGCAATACTACGTATACTACGTCTGATATATATCACATATTCCTTTAAGAATATTTCTGGAGAATTGGGTAGACACGGTGCTTTGCTAGAAGCCAACCATGTCTTGTAAATCGGTAAAAATGTAGTATTAGGTACGTACGTGTTCGGATAGTCCGACGACCGGATTTACTGCCAACATATCTGGGGATCTCTTGGGTCGTTTCCCGAAGATTCACCAATGACGTATGACTCGCACTTTATTAATATGAGATTAATTATAAGAGAGAGAAAATTATTCGGGGATTAATTACGGAGATATTTTATCTATGATAAGATATCATTTAAAGAGAGAGAACGATTAATTTGGAATTAATCGATAAAATAATCTATTCGATATATTATACGAAATTAGATTTTGACGCGAAATTAAAATTCGATTTTAATTCGGGCAAACGAGTTAATTTAGAATTAATTCGTTAGCGACGTGAATAGTAATTTTTCTAAGGATAATTATTTAATTAAATTTGATTTAATTTAATTACGTCGCAATGAAAAATTCGTTAATTCAGAATTAGCGAACCCGAGCTCGAAAGTGTTTACGGGCCCACTCGTATTTCGAATCGAGTGTGGCCCACATGTCACATCAAGCGTCAAATCACTAGTCACCTTTAGTCACTTTGATTGATAGAAGTTGATGAGATTTGATGGTTGAGTGTGAAACACTCAAATGTGATGGCTTGAATGACTAATACCATTTATTTGATTTATGGTATATCATTTGACTTTGTTTTAGAAACAAAAAACAACCAACACATCTTCCTCCTCTCTCTCTCACATCTCTCGGCCTTGGGGCCACTTTCTTCTCTCAAAATTTCTTCCATTGCCGAGAGTTGAAGAAGAAGCTTAAGAAATTTTGTGGAAAAATTTCAAGGTGCTAGCATACATTCGGAGTCTTACGAAGGTGATAGGGAAACCCACCCGTGGGCATGGAATGCACACCCAAGCTTGGAGCTTGGCTGAGCAAATGGAGCATAAAATGGAGGCCAAAAACCGTGAGCACCTTGGAGGAAAAGCTTGAAGATTTTTGTTGTTCCTCGCATCGCAAAAGCCGATCAATGTAAGAATGATTCCGACATACTTCTTGTGAGTATTCACACATGATTTATATGCTTAAATCTATCCCGGGACTATAGTAGAAACCCAACAATGGTATCAGAGCCATTTTGAGCATGAAGATACTTAGGGTAAAATTTGGGTAAATTGGATTTGAGCATATTTTGACTAAATTACTTGTCTGAGCATGCTTGTATATGGATGACTTGGAGTTGTTTGTGATCAATTTTGTGAAAAATTGGATTGGATCAATTTTTCCCAAAATTTGAGGCTTGGCCGAAAGTTTAGTGTTGCCCTGAGTCTTGGTGATTTTTTGATTTTGATCATTGGATGAGTTGAAATCATTTGGGAAATGTTGATTTAGGATTTAATTGGATTGAATTCGGATCAGACATGAAATCCCTAATTGCCGTGAATAGTGAAGCATGGAAAATGATTGATTTTTGATTCAATTATGTTGGACATAAGTTGATGATGAAAATCATAATTAATTGAGATGGAAATTGTTTTTTGGATTGGAATGTTAATTTTACTAATTAATTATGGCTATACACTTTGATTAATTAATTGTGAAATTTGGAATTTTGTAATTTAATTAATTGGGCTTATTTTGGAATTGGCTTGAAAAGTTGTATTTGGGCTTAATGGGCTTGGTTGGGTCAAGTTTGGTTTAGGCTAATTGGTTGGATCCAATTGGGCCCAAAACCATATCCATAAAGTCCAAATATAACTAATGGATCTTTAATATTTTAATTGGGCCTAATGGGCCTAAATTGGTTTCTTGGCAAATAATGGTGATTCCTTAAATGGGCTTTGGTATTTGGTTTGACCCATATTGACCAAAAGTCCATGCCTTAAGAAATTAATTGAAAGCCCATTGGACTTTAAATTAAATTGACATTGGATGTTAATCGGGCTTTGAGACCCGTAATGATTAGATTTAGAATCTAAGTCGTAAATGCTCATTAATAAAGTGTAATATTTAATTTGGAATTAAATAATGAATTAGTATTAAATAAAATTAAATTGGATTTAATATTGTAGTTTAATATAATTCAAGAATTCGTACTTTGAGTACTTATTCTTAAAATGAGTTGGACTCGCGCAAAATCAAATCGTTGTTTTAACATTGGATGGTCATTAATTTTCAGATTAATTAATTGGATTAGATTGGTTGATAACATGCTTTGTGTGAATACGTGAATGCGATGCATGAATAATGTATATCGGATGGATATTAGATGGGTGAGGGCAATTTTGGAAATTATTGTAATAAATTTAGAATTTATTAAATTGGACCTGCGTGTCCAGCCTATTACCTCTTGACTCTATGTATTTCTCTTCTCACCTATTCCCCTCAATGTAAATGAGGTTTCTTTAGAAGTGTTATGTAATCGTGTAGAAGTAATACTTGTGCTAGCGGGAGAGAGGAAATGGAGAGATTTGTTCTAGGAACAATGTTTAAGTATCCATCTGCATATCATTATTATTTTATTTATACGCGCCTTATTATGTTTTTAGAATGCATATTTAAGGGTGTATGATGATGAGACCTTAACAAAGATAATTAATTGGTTGCCAATTATGCGAAAAACCCTCAACACATATTAAGCGTTTTTTCCTTCCATTGAGTGATTCTTACTCAAGATCCAAGATTGGCACTAGTTTGTTGGCCAAAGTCAAGACCTTTGTCCGTCGCGGATGTGTGTTTGCATCATGAAGGCTTTGTTCCATATTGGTGTCTTGTCCAAGTTGTGATTTTTTGGACAAAGTCAAGATCACTTCTTGTCCATCGACATCGATTACGAAGCTTTCCATGGTCAATGGGTTCCGCTTAACTGGGATCATTAAGTTTGTTGTGCCAAAGCCAAGGCTTAGTTGATTCAGAGGAAAAAGGTTAGGGAATATATTGGATATATTGGCATATATAAGATATATGTTTCGGACTTGATGTCCACCTACTGGATCTAGGAATTGGATGGGATCCAATTGATCTTAGAGATCTACCTAGTTAATTATCATACAATTTATTGGCCAAAGTCAAGATTGTGTGTTATTTAACGGGATCCTAGCCCACTAGGAAATAAGGTTTCCCGACTACTCAACAGAGGGTTAGAGACTCGTTGAAAAATAGTGAGAGGCAAGTATTAAATTTTCAATATTCGTTTAGTTACTTGCCAATACGCGCTCATTTCAAATTTTCAGTCGTTAGATTAATATATTAGTTTGACTAATATTTAATCGTTGTTTTAATAAAATAATTGGATTGTACTCAAACTATTTCAATTAATAGTTGATTTTACAATTGGATTATAGTAATCAATATAATTGAATTTATCCAATTAAATTATACTTGATAATATAGTTAGACTATAGTAATCATTATAATAAATACTACCTAAAATCGTTGATTTGATAGTTAGACTATTGGAACAAGATAAATGAAAGATTAGCGTTTAGAACATAATCTTGGGAGAAAATATTTTTTAAACGGCTTTAATTTTCAGATTGGGAATAAATCTCTGGATAGTCCTAGAGACCGAGAAGTTACTTTATTTGATAGAGTGAAGTCTCGATCCTAAGCCCGGAGTTGAGCAAATAGTAGAACATGATATTTGAATATTCATGTGATGATAACTTTAGTGCTTAATCCATTATGCTTGCCGCAAAGACTCGTTAATTTCTTAGTCAGAACTAAGGATTAGATCCTTATAATATGATAATGAAATTGAAAGATCTTCATAGATCTATTCTTAGATCTTAGAAGAAAAATTTCAATAGTAAACTCTTGGAGAGTTAATGGCTATGCTCAAGGAGACAAAGCCAGAGTTTGCAAAAGGGCAAGAAGCGCAAGACGCATCTTACTTTGACATTCAGAAGGCCTAGGCTTGGCCGAAGGCTCCTGGGGTGTGGAAAAGAGCAAAGGCAAAATCATCATAGTCTTCTAGGAAGACAAAGGACATATCCCCAGATGTCGGCCTAAATTGTGACAAACGGGGTCACTGAAGCGTTACTTCCGTATGGACAAGGCAGACATGAAGGAACTGAAGAGGGGCAAGGCTCCGACTTCAAATATATTTGTCATAAACATGTTCGCTACTAGTATTAAAATTGGATTTTAGATACTAGATGTGGTACATTAAATATGTACTGATATGCAGAATCTGCTAATTAGCAGGATACTGACTTACATTGAGATTTATCTGCGAGTCGGAAACGGGACGACAATCATTGTTTTAACCGTAGAAACCTAAGTTTAGTAACTACCCTTCAGGTGTGTACTTAAATTAGGAAACTGTTAGAATGTAACTAGTATGACTAGAAACATCATCTCTATATCAGGGTTTAACCCGTTGCGGGTATACCTTTATATTCTAGAACACTAAAGTGTTTTATTTTATAAAGATTATATTGAGATAAACACATTAGATGTAAATAACAGTATTTATATTTTGAACAACTGAATTATCAGTTGAGACTTATTTGTGGCATTGTTGTCTGGGACACAATTAACAAGACTCGTATATCCACACTTTTAAAGAATGGATACTATGACGGATTTAATTCTATTCAAATAATATCTACGAATCTAGTTTATTGGGTAAAGTGCCTAAAACACCTTTACTTGGTAAAAGTGCAAGTGCCACTGATCTGTTAGACCTTGTTCATAGCGACGTAAGTGGGCCCATGTCTAGCTAGGCTAGATGTGGATATGAATACTTCGAAACCTTTATGGATGTGACATCGCGTTATGGTTATATGTTTCTTTTGAAACATGAATCGGAAACTTTTGATTAATCAAAGAGTTTCGACACGAAGTAGACAAATAGATCGGCTAAAATATTAAAACATCATGATTGGACCGTGATGAAAATACTTAAGCAATAAGTTTCTCAAATACTTGAAAGAGTATAGTATTCTTTCAATGAGGACTCCTCCCGAAACATGTCAATTTGACGGTGTGTCCGAACCGAGAAACCGAATTTTATTGGACATGATAAGGTTAATCATGAGTCGCTCTGAGCTACCATTTCCTTCAAGGGATAAGCATTAAACAGTGCAAAACTTATTTTGAATAAGGTTCCATAGAATCTGTTTGATAGACTTCATATTAGATATGAACAGGAAAGAAACTAGGTTTTCTCATTCCTGAAGATTTGGGAATGTTGGGAATATGTTTGGATGATACCAAACTAAAACCCAAATTGGATAAATGCCTAATTTATGGGTTAACCTAGGGTAACCAAAGTATAGTATTTATACAAGTCACAAGAGAACAATGTATTTGTTGCTCGCCATGCGGTTTTCCTACGAGGAATACCTATATGCAGTGGTAAGTGGGAGGAAAGTAAAACTCGATGAAAATCGGAGTAATACTATTCCAGGAACCGAATCCCATTGGAACACAAATAGTTCCTCAGGGATGAAACTATACCATAATCTTCTTATACACAAGAACCACATAAGTCAGAGAGAGTCAGAAAACAACCTGGGAGGTATAAGTTTCTGATCTCACCTCGTAAAGATGTCAGTCTTTTTGAGGAATATGAACTGACTACATATGAGGAAGTGATACAAGGTATCGACTCCCTATTATGGCAAAGTGCCATGAAGTCCGAAATGGATTCCATGTATACCAACCAAGTTTAGACACTGGTTGTTGTACCGGAAGGCATTGTGCCTGTTGGTATTATATAAGTCTTCAAGGAAGACATAAATGGATGGCAACATACCAACGTACTAAGTTGGGCTTGTAGTGAAAATGTATCGTTATCAATATTGTGTCGATTACGACGAAACCTTTCACTTGTTGCCATGGTTAAATCCATTTGGATAATATTACATGTTTCATTTATGAAATATGGCAGCTGAACGTCAAAATCGATTTCCTTAAAAGGAAACCTTTTGGAGGATGTTTACAACATCCTGACGGTTTTATCGTACCAAAATTAGCAAACAAGGTTTGCAAGTTGTTCGATCCATATATGGATTGAAGCAAGTATTGAGTTCTTGGAACTATCGTTTTGATGTAATCATAATGGTGTATGATTTAATTCAAAACGAAAATGATTCTTGTGTATATAAGGAGGTTAGTGGGAGCGCACTGACAGTGAATGTCCTAAATAATGATTCTTGGAAATGACATTCCCATAATAAAATTGGTGAAAGCTTGGCTTTCATGAATAATTCTCCGTAGAATTCTTGGGAGAAACAACCTTTATTCAAGGAATAAGGATCTACTAGGATAGATCTAAAAGTTGTGGCACTCTCCGAGAACTCGTACATTGAAATAGATGTACGCGACCTGGTGTCTCATACGCTTTGAGCATATGGAGTCACAATCAGGCCAATCCAAGTGATGTCACTGGATTGATGTTAAGAACATCCTTTAGTATCTTAGATGATCTAAGGATGCTTTCTTATACTCTGGAGAAGAAGAAATTGAAGTGACTGGGTTCACTGCTGCAAGTTTCCTAACCGATATAAACGACTATAAGTCGTAACAAAGGTACTATATAGTTTGAATAACGGAACATTGAGCTGGAAATCTTCCAAGCAAGATACTGTTACCAAATAAACAACAAAAGCGGGTTATTGCTGCAGCTGAGGCAGCAATAGAATCCATTTGGGTCGATAATAATCCTAATTAGATTAGGAATAGTTTTGTTAGCAGCTGAGCTAGGCTACAACACATGCTAAAGAATTAAAGGTCTCATCAACGATCCAGATATATACTTCAAATATTCATCTGATTCGTTCGGATCATACATCGTGGCGATGTGATGATCGAATAAATCGCATCAGATGATAAGACTGCAAATCCGCTGACGAAAGTATTTTCTCAGCAGAAGTTTGAGTGAACCGTACATAGTTCAGGTGTAGGACACTTGAGTGATTGGTTATAGGCCAAGTGAGAGATTGTTGGACAATTATGACCCATAGCATCACTATTTGTACAGATCATGGTGTTGTTGTACAAATTAACTATGTGACAAAGGAAATTGCCATTTTATCATTTGTAATTAGATTACCAAGATATATAAATGATAGAAGGTCCTTATGATTAGTTCCGAATTGAGATGATATGAGACATTATCAATCCATGAAGGTTTAATCATTAAATATCCCTAGTCGGAGTATTATCGAGATTGGACATCGATAATGTATAAAAGACTAGTATTACACTTGTGCACGTTGTGAGGTCATAATGACATAGTTCTCATATATTTGGGTATATGATACTCATGCAAGTGTAATAGGAGGTTGTGTTTACCGATGGTATGGAAACAGCTTCGCTCTGGATAGACCCATCAGAATTCCATTGGTAGTATGACTATGTGTCTATGGAAGTCTGAATCAGGGTAGGTGTATTTGGTCTTAATCTGAGACTTGCACCGCTAATACTTGCGACAATCAATATACTTTGGTTTTGGTCGTCCAGGGCTTTAACAGGTTCTGTGTACGCCTCTTCCGGGTATATTGAGAATCGTAGTGTATTGGGTGTGATGTCAAGATGGAAGTATCACTCCAGTCAGAGTGGAGATGATGATCACGTAGGATACAGAACTGGTGCTCTTATGTACTGCAGTCACCGGGATAATATTACTAGGTCATGATTATCCGATTATAGAGACTAGTTACCAGATATCTGATATGTGCTTCATACGGGGCAGACATAATTCCAGCCCCGGGCCTAGCACGTGACATCCGATACTGGATCGTAATACGTAATACTACGTATACTACGCCTGATATAGATCACATATTCCTTTAAGAATATTTCTGGAGAATTGGGTAGGCACGGTGCTTTGCTAGAAGCCAACCATGTCTTGTAAATCGGTAAAAATGTAGTACTAGGTACGTACGTGTTCGGATAGTCCGACGACCAGATTTATTGCCAACATATCTGGGGATCTCATGGGTCGCTTCCCGAAGATTCACAGATGATGTATGACTCGTACTTTATTAATATGAGATTAATTATAAGAGAGAAAATTAATCTGGGATTAATTACAGAGATTTTTATCTGGGATAAAATATCATTTAAAGAGAGAGAACGATTAATTTGGAATTAATCGATAAAATAATATATTCGATATATTATACGAAATTATATTTCGACGCGGAATTAAAATTGGATTTTAATTCGGGTGAACGAGTTAATTTAGAATTAATTCGTTAGCGACATGAATAGTAATTTTGCTAGGCATAATTATTTAATTAATTTGATTTAATTACGTTGCAACGGGAAATTCGTTAATTCAAAATTAGCGAACCCGAGCCCGGGAGTGTTTGCGGGCCCACTCGCATTTCAAATCGATTGGGGCCCACATGTCACATCAAGCGTCAAATCACTAGTTAACTTTAGTCACTTTGATTGATGAAAGTTGATGGGATTTGATGGTTGAGTGTGAAACACTCAAATGTGATGGCTTGAATAACTAATACCATTTATTTGATTTATGGTATATCATTTGACTTTGTTTTAGAAACAAAAAACAACCAACACATCTTCCTCCTCTCTCTCTCACATCTCTCGGCCTTGGGCCACTTTCTTTCTCTCAAAATTTCTTCCATTGCCGAGAGTTGAAGAAGAAGCTTAAGAAATTTTGTGGCAAAATTTCAAGGTGCTAGCACACATTCGGAGTCTTACCAAGGTGATAGGGAAACCCACCCATGGGGATGGAATGCACACCCAAGCTTGGAGCTTGGCTGAGCAAATGAAGCACAAAATGGAAGCCAAAACCCGTGAGCACCGTGGAGGAAAAGCTTGAAGATTTTTTTTGTTCCTCGAATCATAAAAGCCGATCAATGTAAATATGATTCCGCCATACTTCTTTTGAGTATTCACACATGATTTATATGCTTAAATCGATCCCGGGACTCTAGTAGAAACCCAACACTAGTCACCTTCACATCTCACACAGGCCTTAACTGAACTGCCTCAACTTCACGTCTCACATAGCCCTCAAAACAGCCCTGACTCACGCCTATAACAGCCCTCAATCAGCCATTGACTCATGCCCATAACAGCCCTCATACAGCCCCTGACTCACGCCCATAACTGCCCCCAAATACCCCTGAAAACAGCCCCTGACCACCAAAAACAGCCCCAAAAAATTGCACTTAAATCACAAAAAATATACCCAGTAAAACTAAATTCTGACCATCGCAAATTGTCCAAAAAACCAGCCCTTATTACCACAAAAATCACCTAAAAACAGTCCATAATTACCGCAAAACAGTAACCAAAAAAACACAACAAGAAACAACAGCGAAACAGAGTAAAACAGCAGCCCGAGTAGCGATGCAACGAAGAGAAACAACGAACTAGTGAACCGGAGGAGTTACGGAGCATCAACCCTTCCGACAATCGCGTAGCGCACTTCCGAGAGACAACTTAATAGGTTAGACCTGAGGGCACCCTTTTTTATTTATTCTCCTTTATTTTTTTTTCGCATGATTATTGTGGATTGGTGTATGATATGACTTTCGGATGAATGAAATATGTGTTCTCTCTTGTGGTATATCGGATGGAAACCCGGACGTAAATCCGTAGCTGAATCCGAATGGATGGTAGTGCGGTCTGTACTCGGGATACAAAGCCACGTACCGCTTGAGAGACACACATATTTCGTTTCATCCAACCTTGTGTTTGAGCATGATTTAGTCGTTAGTATGTTATTATTTTTTAAGCATGATTTAGTCGTTAGTATGTTATTTATTTTTAAGCATGATTTAGTCATTAGTATGTTATTTCTTTATGCATGATTTAGTTATTTTCTTTCGCATTAGGAATTTAATTTACGTTTATGTTTAGGTTGTTATTTTTTTTCGTGTTTGATAATTCAATATGCTCATGAGATTATTGTGTGTTATCGTGTGTTTTCCATTATGATGACTTACTTCTAAAGCATGCAAACTTAGATATAGGGTTTATTCTCTTGAATGCGAACTAGATATAGGTTATCTTTGAATATATATGTTGCGTAGATTCGGTTAAGTTATTGCACAAATTATTTCATTACAAGTGGCATAAGTAAGGGACCATTCCGAACCCAAAGGTTTGAGGTCTTCCCCTGCGAGGGGTGAGTGCGACCTTAAATTATTTTCCTGGTTCACACCAGGTGGCGACTCCATTATTCTCCGGTTTAGTCCCCCGTGGGCTACTCCGTACTCCCGACTAGGCCGCGAGCCTAGAACAACGTCACCAATTTCTGTGTCCTACAGTCTGGCAACTCCACTGGGGATAGAGAATCGGCCCCGAAATAATATCTTGTAATGATTGTGATTTGTGCTTTAGTTAACCGTGTCTACCGTGGGTTGAAGGGTTTAATCAAAGGCATTATTAGAGCTTGGTAATGGTTTAGTGTCTTCTTTCATTCACTACCTTTCTATAAGTAAAAGTCGTGAAGGCACCTAAATAATCATTTACTCGAAGCTTACTATGATGGACTAATTTGGAGGACTTGTTATTTATTCATGTCACCAAGGCGATAAGAGCCTAAGAGGCTTGGGTATTTAAGAGAGTTCGCTCCACCCTCCCTCTGGGGAATCTACAATTGGAAATCCATTTGACAGTTAGTCACGCACCATAACTCATTGGCACGTACCTTAAGGTATAAAAAAAAGGTGCGCTCACTCGGTCGCTCGAACCATTGAGTGGGGGAGACCTAGTTGTGGGCAACCCTTCGTCGATAAGAGCCTTTGTCTATACCCCTATAAATCCGTTTATGAACTGTAGTAGTAGGAACAATAGAAAAATTCCCTTTATGCATGCGTTTAGGACCATCGTCATTTGAATTCAGTTGGACTTTTTGTCATGATGTATGGGCTTGTTGGGCCATTTAAACTGGGACGAGTTCGTGCTTTATGGCAATTGGGCCGGAAGCTTCTAAAATACTGATGGGCCATTTTGCGTTTAGGCCTCTTATAATTTGAAGTTGTTTAGCCATGTTATCGCAAAAGTGTAAACCTGTTGGGCCTTTTCAACTGGGACAAGTTTGCACCGCGCAATAGTATAATTGCATGCTTTAAAATGATAATGTGTCGATTTATATATTCTATACATCACGTGCATCTCATGCATCTCATGTATACATGCATCATGTTAACCCCCTGTGTCTTAAAAGCCATCATAGATATCCGTTGGGTTTGGGGTAAGAGGGAAGACTCATCAAAAAGCCATTAGCAAACATGAGCGAATCAGAGAATGAGGTATCTCATATGGATCAATTGGAGACTAGTCTCACTAAGGTTTCCGAGCATTTGCAAGCTTTGACCGCCGCTATGGTTAATATGGTTATGCCCCATGCTGGGGGAGGCTCTGAGAATGTGAGGCGTGAGGACCCTCCAAACAGATTGAATGATGATATTGACATTGCTGATTATAAAGTGTGCTCATTCGGACTAACGGCACTGATAGATTTGAAGGCTAATAACATGGAAGTTTACGGAGACTCGATGTTGGTAGTCCGACAGATGCAATGAGAATGGGAATTGAAGGAAGAACGATTGAAGCCCTACTTATTCCACCTCATGAGTTTAATACGGGCCCTCCCCGATTGTAAATTTCAGCACTTACCTCGAGAAGGGAATCAGATGGCAGACGCGTTAGCTACACTTGTAGCGACTTGGGAAAATCCAGAGAAGTTAGTGATGAGACCGTTGGTGTTGACAATAGTGAACAGACCTGTTTATGAGATAGAAATAGTTTTGGAAGTGGAGGTCTACGATAGGAAACCTTGGTACTATGTTATTCAGCGATACCAGGAACTCAATTAACTCCTAGAAAAAAGCAAGTAGAAAAGACATGATAGCCATTCAGAAGTTGGCTTCTCAGTATGTGATTTTGAAAGGAGAACTCTACAAGAGGCAAGCAAATGGTATTCAGTTGAAATGTTTAAGAAAATAAGAGGCTCAAAAAGTAATGGAAGAAGTACATGCCGGAGTATGTGGACCGCACATGAATGGGTTAAATTTGTCTCAATTGGTTGACCATGGAGAAAGACTGTGTAAAAATGGTAAAATATTATCATGATTGTCAAGCGCACGGTAACTTGAACCATTTGCCGCACACAAAGTTGCACAGGCTATCAGATCCATTTCCTTTCTCAGTATGGGGAATTGATATGATCGGAGAGATTCGTGTTGGAGTTCAAATCAAGTCCCAAGATCAATAAATCATGCATAAAAACCGCATATAAACACATCAAAGGAGTAAGGCGGAAACATAACTCACATTGAACGGTTTTGATGAAATGAAGAACATGCGTTTTTAAGCTCCCTCCAAGCTCGGCAATAGCTCTCCTTGACAGTGGGCTGCTCGGTTTTGGGCGTTTTGATCTCCACCATTTTCGGCCATGCAAGACTCCATTGAAGCTCCAAGCTTCAAGCTTTCCAAGCTCAAAGAATCACTTCCCTATCACCTATGTATCACTCAAGGTGTGCTAGCACTTGATTTTTGCCACAAAAATCGTTATCTTGCTTCTCCATTTGCTCGGCAGAAACAGAACAAGAAGAAGAAGAAGACGGTTTCCAAAACCGTGAAGGAGAGAAGAAGAAAAGGGAGGGATATGGTTTTCACGTGAAACCGTGAATGATGAGAGAGAAAAGGCAAATGGTTTTACTTATATTTATATTTTATTTCCAAAATAAAATCAAATACCAAAAGCCTTTTCATTTAACAAGTACAAAAGTCAAAAAACAAAAAGCTTTCATCATTTCAACTTTTTACTTTAAGTCACATCACCACTTTAATAAAGTGACATGTTGTCAAGTCACATCACTCAAAGTGACAATTGATTTGACGATTGACGCTTGAAAAGGATTTGACGCTTGATGTGACTCGCGTGCCGCGCTCGAATTCGAAATGCGAATGCGCTCGCAATCACTCTCGGGCTCGGGTTCGCTAATTCCAAATTAACGAATTTTTCGTCGCGTCGTAATTAAGTGATTACGCCTAGCGAATTCACTATTCACGTCGCTAACGAATTAATTCTAAATTAATTCGTTCGCCCCGAATTAAAATCTAATTTTAATTCCGCGTCAAAATCCAATTTCGATTAATATATCGAATATATTAATTTTACTGATTAATTCCAAATTAATCGTTCTCTCTCTTTAACGATATTTTATCCGAGATAAAATATCTCCGTAATTAATCCCAGATTAATTTTCTCTCTCATCGAATTAATCTCAGATTAATTCTATCTCTCTCTTCTAATTAATCCCAGATTAATCAAAGTGCGAGTCATACATCATCGGTGAATCTTCAGGAACCGACCCATGAGATCTCCGGATATGTTGGCAGTAAATACGATCGTCGGACTGTCCGAACACGTAAGTACCTTGTACTACGTTTATATCGATTTACAAGACAAGGTTGGCTTCTAGCAAAGCGCCATGCCTACCCAATTCTCCAGAAATATTCTTACAGGAATATATAGATCTGTATCAAGCATAGTATACCGTAGTATTGTGTATATTGGCCCAGTGTCGGATAGTCACGTGCTAGGGCTGGGGCTGGATAAGTGTCTACCCCGTCCGAAGCACATGTCGGATGTCTGGTAACATAGTCTCTATAATCGGATATTTATGACCTAGTCACAATATCCCGATTGGTTGCGCAACACTTAAGAGCACTAGTACCGTATCCTGCGTGACATCATCTCCAATATAACTGAAATGATACTTCCGTCTTGACATCACACCCAATACACTACGACTCTCTGATAAACCCAGAAGTGGTGTACACAAAACCAGTTAAAGCTCTGTACCACCAAGACCAAAGTCTACCGATTATCGCAAGTATTAGCGATGCAAGTCTCAGGTTAAGACTATACACACCTACCTTGATTTCGGCCTCCCATAGACACATAGTTATAATACCAATGGGATTCCGAGGGGTCTATCCAGAGCGAAGCTGTTTCCCGTACCATCGGTGAAACACGACCTCATATCGCACTTGCATAAGTATCCAATACTTATATATATGAGAACTATGCCGTTGTGCCCTCACAACACGCACAAGTGCAATACTAGCCTATTCCGCATTATCGATGTCCAGTCTCGATAATACTCCGGCTAGGGATATTTAATGATTAATCCTTCGTGGACTGATACTGTCTCATATCATCTCAATCCAGGAACTAATCATATGGACCTCTCTTCATTTATACATTTATAGTGATTTAATCACAAATGATGAGAGTGCAATTTCCTTGTCACATAGTTAATTTGTACAATAACATCGTGATTTGTACAAATAGTGACGCTATGGGTCATATTATCCAACAATCTCCCACTTGGCACATAGCCAGTCACTCGAGTGTCTAACACCCGAACTATGTACAATTCGCTCAAATTGCTGAGGAAAGGTTTTCGTCAACGGATTTGCTTAATTATCATCTGACGCGATTTACACGATCATCACATCGCCACGATGTATGATCCGAACGAATCAGATGATATAGAAGTATATATCTGGATCGTCGATGAGACCTTTAATTCTTTAGCCTGTGCTGACGCCTAGCTCAGCTGCTAACAGAACTATATCTAATCTAATTAGATTTATTATCGATCCAAATGGCTTCTATTACTGCCTCAGCTGCAGCAATAATCCGCATTTGTTGTTAATTCGGCAACAGTTATCTTGCTCGGAAGATTTCTAGCTCACTGTCCCAGTGTTCAAACTTTATAGTGCCGCAGTATTTACCGATTTGGAAACTTGCAACAGTGATCCCAGTCACTTCAAGTTCTCCATCTCCATAGTTTAAGACAACATCTTTAGTTCTCTCAGATACTAACAGATGTTCTTTAATCTTCAATCCAGTGACTATCACTTGGATTGACCCGATTGTGACTCCATATGCTCAAAGCGTATGAGACACCAATACAAGTACATTTTAAATGTACAATTTCTCAGAGAGTGTTACCAACTCTAAATCTAGCCCAGTAGATCTTTATTCCTTGAATAAAGGTTGTTACTCCCCAGAATTCTACGGAGAATTTCTTATGAAAGCCAAGCTTTCACCGATTGTTTTATGGGAATTTCATTGTCAAGTAGTGACATATTATTATTATTTTACATGACATTCATGTCAGTGCACTCCCACTAACCTCCTTATATACACAAGAATTATTTCGTTTTGAGTCAAATCATAAACCATTATGATTATTTCAAAATGTCAGTTCCAAGAACCTTATGCTTGCTTCAATCCAAACATGGATCGAATAACCCGCAAACCTTGTTTGTCGGTTATACAAAATCGTCAGGATGTTGAAAGCATCCTCCAAAAGGTTTCCTTTTCAGGAAAGCGATTTTGATCTGCAACTGACACATTTCATAAATGAAATATGCAGTTATCAACAAGCATCTTCAAAATGGATTTACCATGGCAACAGGTAAAAGGTTTGAACCATTATTAACACAATGTTGATAACGATACCTTTCCGTCAAAAGCCCAGCTTTGTACGTTGGTATGTTGCCTTCCATGTATGTCTTCCTTGAAGACGTTTAATGTACCATAGGCACAATGCCTTGTGGTACAACAACTAGTATCCAAAATAGTTGTTAAACATGGAATCCATTCCGGACTCATGGCACTTTGCCAAAATAGGGAGTCGATACCTTGTAGCACTACCTTATACGTAATCAGTTGGTGTATCTTAAAAGATTAACATCTTTATGAGGTGAGATCAGAAACCCATACCCCAGGTTGTTTTCTGACTCTCTCTGATCTACGCGGTTTCTTGTGTATTTGAAGATTAATGGTATAGATTCATCATTGATGAACTATTTGTGTTCCATTACGGACCTTGTGCCTTGAACAGTATTACTCCGATTTTCATCGAGTATCACTATCCTCCCACTGACCACTGCATATCGGTATTTCACTCAGGAAAAACCGCATGGTGAGCAACAATCACATTGTTCTCATGTGAGATTTATAAGTACTATACTTATGGTTTCCCTTAGGATAACCTATATTGGCACTTATCCAATTTGGGTCCTTAGCTTGGTATCATCCAAACGCTATGCCTAGTATACCCAAATTGTCAGGAATGAGAAACCTCGTTTCTTTCCTGTTCATATCCTATATGATATCTGTCAAACAGATTTATATGGAACCTTATTCTAAATAAGTTTTGCACTGTTTGTACATATCCTATTGAAGGAAATAGTAGCTCAGAGCGACTCGTGATTAGCCTTATCATGTCTAACATGATTTGGTTAATCGTTCGGACACACCGTCTAACTGACGTGTCTCGGGAGGAGTCCTCATATGAAAGAATACCGTACTCTTTCATGTATGTACGAAACTTACTGCTTAAGTATTTTCCATTACGGTCTTACCGTGGCGGCGGAATAATACTATAGCCGATCTGTTTGTCTATTTTGTGTCGAAACTGTAAAAGTTTCTGATTTGTGTTCTTCAAAAGAAACACATAACCATAACGTGATGCCACATCCGTTAAGGTCACAAAATATTCATGTTCACATCTAGCCTAGCTAGATATGGGCCCACAAACTTCACCATGAATAGGGCTAACAGATCGGTGGCCCTTTTACTATTACCAAGTAAATAGTATTTTAGGTACTTTACCTAATAAACTAGATTCGCAGACCTTATTTGAATAGTCAAATCAGTCCTAGTACCCACTCTTCAAAAGTGTGGATATACGAGTTTCGTTAAATTGTGTCCTAGACAACAATGCCACAAATAAGTCTCTATTGATCAAATCAATTTAAGCTATTTATTTGTCAATTTATATGTTTGAGATTTTATTTATATTCAAAATATAAATTTGTTATTTACATCTATGTATTTATCTTAGTATCATCTTTATATAATAAAACACTCAGTGTTCTATAATATAAAGGTTTTATCCGCAACGGATTAAACACTGATAAAGAGATAATGTCTCTAGTCAAACTAGTTACATTATAACAGTTCCTAATTCAAGTACATACCCGAAGGGTAGTTCCTAAACTTAGGTATCTACGGTCGAAACAGCGACTTTCGTCCCGTTTCCGATTCGCAGAGGAATCTCAGCTTGAAGTCAGTATCCTGCTTAAAGCAGATTCTGAACATCAAACATATATTTTATGTACCACACTAAGTATTTAAAATCTAATTTCAATACTAGCTATGAACATAACTAAGACAAACCTTTTTAAAGTTAGAGCCTCGCCCTTTCTTTAATTCCTTCGTGTCTTCCTATCCAAATGGTAGTCACTTTGGGATATGTCAATTATCCTTTTCAATATTTTAGGAACCTTAGGCCAAGCTTGGGTTTTTAGAATATTGAAAGGAATGTGCACCTCGTGCTACATGCCAATTGCAAAACTTTGACTTTACATGAATAGTTATTAATTCTCCAAGAATTATAAATTGCAATTTTAATACTTCTTAAATCCAAAATTAGATTTATGACAAGTATATTAAATTAAGCATTAAAGTCATCATCACAAAAATCTTCCAAAGATTTTATGCTCTACTTATCTTGCTTAATTTTGGGCTTAAGGTATAATGAGTTATTTTATCAATAAAGTAACCTATTATTTATTCCCAATTTGAAAATTAAATCATTTAAAATATTTTAATCCTAGATTATATTTTAAATATCCAACTTTTCAATTTTATCTTGATTACAATAGTCCAACTATTTAATCAACGATTAGTGGTACTTTAATATTATAATGATTATAATAGTCCAACTATATAATCAAATATAATCCAAATTAATTACCTCAATTACATTGATTACTATAATCCAATTATAAAATCAACTGTAAACTGAAATTAATTAATTCAAATAGATTGATTAATATAATCCCATTATATATAATCAAGTATAATACAGTCCAACTGTTTATTAAAACAACAATTTAAATATTAGTCTAACTAACATTTAATCTAATGACGAAATAATTTAAATGAGCGCGTATGGCAAGTAATTGAACGAGTATTGCAAATTCAATTCTTGCCTCCCACTATTTTTCGTCGAGCCTCTAACCCTCTGTCGAGTACTCGGGAAACCGTGTTTCCTAGTGGGCTAGGATCCCGTTAAATATCACACAATCTTGACTTTGGCCAACAAATTGTATGATAATTAACTAGGTAGATCTCGAAGATCAATTGGATCTCATCCAACTCCTAGATCCAGTAGGTGGACATCCAAGTCCGAAACATATATCTTATATATGCCTATACATCGAATGTATACCCTAACCTTTTTCCTCTGAATCAACTAGGCCTTGGCTTTGGCACAACAAACCTAGTGATCCCAGTCAAGCGCGGACCCATTGACATGGAAGCTTCGTAATCAATGTCAATGGACAAGAAGTGGTCTTGACTTTGGCCAACAAACCACAACTTGGACACGACACACGATATAGAACAAAGCCTCGTGATTAAAACACATCTTTGATGGACAAGGGCTTGACTTTGGCCAACAACCCCTGCCAATCTCGGATCTTGAGTAAGAATCACTCAATGGAAGGAAAAACGCATGATTTAACGAGGGTTTTTCGCGTACAAATTGGCTACCAATTTAATTATCTTTGTTAAGGTCTCATCATCATACACCCTTAAGCATGCATTCTAAACACATAATAAAGCGAGTATGAAATAAAATAATAATGATATGCGGATGGATATTTTACATTGATCCTAGATCAAATCTCTCACTTTCTCTCTCCCGCTAGCACTTGTATTACTTCTACCCGTTACACACACTTCTAAAGAAACCTTTTTTACATGGAGGGGAATAGGTGAGAAGAGAATACAAAGAAGAATAGGGAGATAAGGCTGGACACGCAGGTCCAATTTAATAAATCAAATTTATTACAATTTCCAAAATCGCCCAACCCGACTAATATCCATCCGATATACATTATTCAAACATCACAACCATGTATTCATACAAGCATGTTATCCATCAATCAATCAAATTAATTAATCTTGATTATTAGTGATCATCCAATGTTCAAACAAAGATTGATTTTTGTTCGAGTCAAACTCGTTTTGCGAACACGTACTCAAAGTACGATTTCTACGAATTAAATTAAATACATAATTAAATCCAATTATTTATACGTATTTAATTCTAATTCATTATTTAATTCCAAATTAAATATTACACCTTTATTAACGAACCTTACGACTTAAATTCCAAATTTAATCGCAACGGGTCTCAAAGCCCGATTAACATCTATGTTTTATTAAATTAAAGTCCAATGGGCTTTTAATTAATTTCTATAGGCGTGGACTTTTGGTCACTCGGGTCAAAAACCGAACAACCAAAATCCAATCCGGGAGTTACCCATAAACCGTTAAATTAATTTTGGCCCATTAGGCCCAATTAAATAATTAAGGTCCATTAAGTCATAATTGGACCTTTTGGATTCGGTTTTGGGCCTAATTGGATCCAACCAATTTTGCCTAAACCCAACTTTGTTACAACAAAGCCCAAAAGCCCTTACAACCCTAACAAGCCCAATTTCCAAAATCAAGCCCTAATTAATTAACTTATAAAATTCAAATTGACAATTAATTAACCTAAGTGTAATACACAATCAATACCCAATTAATATTTCTAAAACATCAATTAGCCTAATTAATCATGCACTTTAACAACCAAATAGTGTCCAACACAATTCAATTAAAATCAAACCCAATTAACATGCTTTCAAGTCTCGGCAATTAGGGGTTTTTAATCCGATTCGGTTTCAATCCAATTGAATCCACAATCATCATTCCCCAAATCAATTCAATTCATCCAATGAATTAACAAAAAAATCACAATGAATTTCATGTTCATTAAGATTCGGCCAAGCCACTTTAAAAGGGAAAAATGTTCCAAATCAAAATTCAATCCAATTGAACTTCAAAACAACATTAACCAATTGTTTTAAGTCATCCAATGATTAACAAACCAACAAATTACCACGACATTAGGGTTATCAAATTTCGGCCAAGCCTCCAATTTGGGGGAAAATTGATCCAATCCAATTTTCTTGAAATTGATCACACACAATCTCAATTAAACATGTTTAAACATACTTAAACATCCAATTCAATTAATACATGCTCAAACACATTTTACCCAATTTCAAGGTACATGTTCAACCTAAAGAATTGGGGAAAATTGATCCAATCCAATTTTCTTGAAATTGATCATGCACAACTTCAATTCAACCTCATTCAACAGCATACTTCATCAACAATGTCAACCATCATGCCTAAATCGAGTTTACCCAAATTAAAGTTTTGACCAACAATAAGCAAATTGGGGAAAATCAATCCAATCAATTTTTTATCAAATTGATTACATAACTCAAATTCAATTCATATATAAGCATTCTTAAACAATCAATTGTCAGAATCAAGCTTAAATCAAAAAGCCCCAAATTTGCTCAAGAACCCTAATTCGGTTTTACGCATCAATAGCTATAGATATTGTAGGAGTTCAAATCAAGTCCCAAGATCAACAATCATGCACAAAAACCGCATATAAACACATCAAAGGAGTAAGGCGGAAACATAACTCACATTGAACGGTTTTGATGAAATGAAGAACATGCGTTTTTAAGCTCCCTCCAAGCTCGGCAATAGCTCTCCTTGACAGTGGGCTGCTCGGTTTTGGCGTTTTGATCTCCACCATTTTCGGCCATGCAAGACTCCATTGAAGCTCCAAGCTTCAAGCTTTCCAAGCTCAAAAGAATCACTTCCTTATCCTATGTATCACTCAAGGTGTGCTAGCACTTGATTTTTGCACAAAAATCGTTATCTTGCTTCTCCATTTGCTCGGCAGAAAAACGACAAGAAGAAGAAGAAGACGGTTTCCAAAACCGTGAAGGAGAGAAGAAGAAAAAGGAGGGAGATGGTTTTCACGTGAAACCGTGAATGATGAGAGAGAAAAGGCAAATGGTTTACTTATATTTATATTTTATTTCCAAAATAAAATCAAATACAAAAGCCTTTTCATTTACCAAGTACAAAAGTCAAAAAAAACAAAAAGCTTTCATCATTTCAACTTTTTACTTTAAGTCACATCACCACTTTAATAAAGTGACATGTTGTCAAGTCACATCACTCAAAGTGACAATTGATTTGACGATTGACGCGACTAAGGATTTGACGCTTGATGTGACTCGCGTGCCGGCGCTCGAATTCGAAATTGCGAATGCGCTCGCAATCACTCTCGGGCTCGGGTTCGCTAATTCCAAATTAACGAATTTTCCGTCGCGTCGTAATTAAGTGATTACGCCTAGCGAATTCACTATTCACGTCGCTAATGAATTAATTCTAAATTTATTCGTTCGCCCGAATTAAAATCTAATTTTAATTCCGCGTCAAAATCCAATTTCGATTAATATATCGAATATATTAATTTTACCGATTAATTCCAAATTAATCGTTTCTCTCTTTAACGATATTTATCCGAGATAAAATATCTCCGTAATTAATCCCAGATTAATTTTCTCTCTCATCGAATTAATCCCAGATTAATTTTATCTCTCTCTTCTAATTAATCCCAGATTATCAACAGTGCGAGTCATACGTCATCGGTGAATCTTCAGGAACCGACCCATGAGATCCGGATATGTTGGCAGTAAATACGATCGTCGGACTGTCCGAACACGTAAGTACCTTGTACTACGTTTATATCAATTTACAAGACAAGGTTGGCTTCTAGCAAAGCGCCATGCCTACCCAATTCTCCAGAAATATTCTTACAGGATATATCGATCTGTATCAAGCGTATCGTATACTGTAGTATTGTGTATATTGGCCCAGTATCGGATAGTCACGTGCTAGGGCTGGGGATGGATAAGTGTCTACCCCTTCCGAAGCACATGTCGGATGTCTGGTATACATGTCTCTATAATCGGATATTTATGACCTGGTCACATATCCCGATTGGTGCGCAACACTTAAGAGCAACTAGTACCGTATCCTGCGTGACATCATCTCCAATATAACTGAAGTGATACTTCCGTCTTGACATCACACCCAATACACTACGACTCTCTGATAAACCCATAAGTGGTGTACACAAAACCGGGGTTAAAGCTCTGTACCACCAAGACCAAAGTCTACCGATTATCGCAAGTATTAGCGATGCAAGTCTCAGGTTAAGACTATACCCACCTACCTGATTTCGGCCTCCCATAGACACATAGTTATAATACCAATGGGATTCCGAGGGGTCTATCCAGAGCGAAGCTGTTTCCCGTACCATCGGTGAAACACGACCTCCTATCGCACTTGCATAAGTATCCAATACTTATATATGAGAACTATGCCGTTGTGCCCTCACAACACGCACAAGTGCAATACTAGCCTATTCCGCATTATCGATGTCCAGTCTCGATAATACTCCGGCTAGGGATATTTATGATTAATCCTTCGTGGACTGATACTGTCTCATATCATCTCAATCAGGAACTAATCATATGGAACCTCTCTTCATTTATACATTTATAGTGATTTAACAAAATGATGAGAGTGCAATTTCCTTGTCACATAGTTAATTTGTACAACACCACGTGATCTGTACAAATAGTGACGCTATGGGTCATTATTATCCAACAATTCGACCGACACGCATCGAATGGACATCATTCATAGTAGTGGCAGTTGGCCTACTTTCAAAATGGGTGGAAGCCGAGTATTTCGTAAGTCATAGCAAAATAGATGCGAAGTTCATAGCTCGGAACATCATATGTCGATATGAAATGTCGCATCACGTAGTTACAGACAACAGAGTTCAATTTCAAGGAGAAACAAAGGCAATGCTATAGAGATATGGGATATGACATCACAAGTCATCACCTTACAGACCGCTAGCAAATGGAGCAGTCGAGGCAGCCAATAAGACAATAAAGAAGATGTTAGCCAAAATGACAGAGAACTATAGAGATTAGGCCGACAAACTACCATACGCCCTGTGTGGGTATAGAACGTCAGTGAGAACAGCAACATGAGCCACACCTTACTCTTTGATCTATGGAATGGAAGTAGTAATGCCAGTGGAAGTTGAGATACGGTCCATACAGGTATTAGCAGAAATGGAGTTACCTGAACAAGAATGGGCCTTACAAAGATTCGAACAGTTGGCATTGGTCGATGAGAAGAGAATGAAGTCCTTACAACACATGCAGATGTACCAGAAGAGGTTGGCTGAGCATTCAATAAAAAGGTGCGTCCTACCAAGAACAAAAAATGTGATTTGGTGCTTAAGCAGTCGAAGCCGTCGTCAACAGAACCAAGAGGAAAGTTCAGACCAAACTGGGAAGGACCCTACATCATCCAGAAAGTAATGGGAAATAGGGCGGTGAGACTGTCAGATTTGGAAAGGAATGAGTTCATCGAACCGATCAACATGGATAGATTGAAGCAGTATTTTGCCTGAGGAAAAGAAGATTGATCAGTCACCGATAGAATACCTAACCCAACGGAATAGTAAATTCATTCATGCATGCATGCATACACGTAACGTACTTGCAATTTTTGTGTTTGTTCTGCGTTTGCAGGTTTCAGACAAAAGAGAACTTCACAATCACCAGAAGAGAACCGGCAGGAGGAAACTATAAGCAGACCTAAGGGGCGATCAGAGACATGCGTAGGCACATGGTGCCAAAGAGCACAATGAGGGTCTAACCCATCAGGAACATGGAGTACCTCCACACATTTTTTTTTTTTTTTTTTTTTGAAATCGTTGGAAACCCCGCCACCAAACCACCCATTCTGGGCCGCGGTGCAGGTAAAACCCCGGCTGCCCCAGGCTCTTACAAGAAGTTGCACCCCCTGGATTCGAACCCAGAACCTCAAGGTGAGATTCTGAAACCCTCACCACCAAGCCACACCCCTTGGGGGGTACCTCCACACATGCAGACATATACATCACACGTATGCGTTTTTTTTCTGTTGTTTGTTTGTGTTTGCAGGTCTCAAAGAAAATAAGGAAAAGTGGCAAAACACAAGCAAGAGCAACAAAACAGTATAAATGATTTTTCAGGGAGGAATCCAAGAGGACGAAGCACAGATTATCAGAGGTCGAAAGGAATAATTCCAGTGGAGTGTGAAAAAAAAAAGAGAGAATTCTTTGATGGTTAGGCATATGTCCGGTGATGACATTGTTTGATGCAGGGTAAAACCTTAGAAATGATTAGTACGAGATGTGCTCTTAACGATAATCTGAGTGATTGATCTCGGCTAGACTCACAAGCACTTGATTAAGGATCTTAGCAGTAGAAGCCTGAGTGGTCGGCGAGATGACTAGTTGAAAGATGACGGATCATCGAATGACCGTTTTCCTAGATGTCCATCATTGTTTACTTATGCTACGATATATGATATGGTTGGAAACAAAGAAGAAGTCTTTGAAAAGAAAATGAACAAATAGACCATCTATAACCGATAAGCATGAAGCTACCCATGGGCGAGTACTAGGACCACCATGAGGAGAAATGCTACCTTAAAGGGTAGGATTGTGTAGGAAAAAAAGAGAAAGAAAAAAAAGAAAAAAAAAAAGAAAAGCGGAAAAAGAAAAAAAAGAAAAAAAGAAAAAAAAAAAAGTTCAAAAAGAAAAGAAAAGAAAGAAAAGAGAAAAAAGAAAAAAAAAAATAAAAAGAAAAGAAAAGAAAGAGGACAATAGAAAAAGAAAAAGAAAAGAAAACAATATCATGTTGAGTACGAGGAAGTACTCACAGAGTATGATCAAGACATCTAGATTGGTTAGACCCACTGATCCGATTCTCCGAAACAAATCATCAAGTTGGCTTCTTAAGGATTAAGTTTTGAAAGAGCCTTGGAACAACACACTAGGAGTCTAGTTCAGATATACTCATTCAGACAATCAGATTTGAGTGTATTGAGTACTTTGAAGGTTCTCTGGTTTCGACACGAATCATTCGTGAAGACGAAAATAGGTTTTTTAACTATCAGGATTTATCAGTGAGAGGTAGTAAGTTGTTGAAATGAACTATCACATTTGTCAATATCAATTTGGAGGGGGATGAGTCCTGGGGGCGCGGGCCCACATCAAAACAATATAGTTTTGGGGATAAGTCCCAGGGGGGCGGCGCCACATCAGCATCAGTATCAGTTTTGCCGGGTATGACACTTGGTATGAGACACTACTGCGACAATCTGGGTATGGAGACGCAACCGCGACGCCTCAGGTATGGGGTTTTTTTAGCATGCCGGGTATGACACTCCGGGATGGAAGACAATACTGCGACACTCTGGGTATGGAGACGTAATTGCGACACCTCGGGTATGGGTTTTTTTAGGCATTACGAGAGTATGGCACCCCTGTTTGACAAAATGACCCATAGCGTCACTATTTGCACAGATCATTGTGTTGTGTAGCAAATTAACTATGTGACAAGGAAATTGCACTCTCGTCATTTGTGATTAGATCACCATAGATATATAAATGAAGAGAGGTCCCTATGATTAGTTCCTGGATTGAGATGATATGAGACAGTATCAGTCCACGAAGGATTAATCATTAAAATCCCTAGCCGTAGTATTATCGAGACTGGACATCGATAATGCGGAATAGGCTAGTATTGCACTTGTGTGCGTTGTGAGGGCACAACGGCATAGTTCTCATATATATAAGTGTTGGATACTTATGCAAGTGCGATAGGAGGTCGTGTTTCACCGATGGTACGGGAAACAGCTTCGCTCTGGATAGACCCCTCGGAATCCCATTGGTATTATGAATATGTGTCTATGGGAGGCCGAAATCAAGGTAGGTGTGTATAGTCTTAACCTGAGACTTACATCGCTAATGCTTACGACAATCGATATACTTTAGTTGAGGTCGTCTGGACTGTAACCGGTTCTGTGTACGCCAATGCCGGGTATATGAGAATCGTAGTGTATTGGATGTGATGTCAAGACGGAAGTATCACTCCAGTCATAGTGGAGATGATGTCACGCAGGATACGGTATTAGTGCTCTTAAGAGATGCGCATCCAATCGTGATATTATGACCAGGTCATGAATATCCGATTATAGAGACTAGTTACCAGATCCGATATGTGTTTCGGACGGGGCAGACACTTATCCAGCCCCAGCCCTAGCACGTGACTATCCGATACTGGGCGATATGCACAATACATTAGTATACTACGCTTGATACAGATCTTAATATTCTTAAATGGATATGTCGGAGAATTGGGTAGACTTGGTGCTTTGCTAGGGAGTCGACCTTGTCTCGTAATCGGTAGAACGTAGTACTTGGTACGTACGTGATTCGGATACTCCGACGACCGTATTTACTGCCAGATTATCCGGGGATCTCATGGGTCGCTTCCCGATAATCCACCGATGACGCACAACTCGCACTCTTGAATAATCTGGGATTACAGAAGAGAGAGAAAATTAATCTAGGATTAATACGGAGATATTTTATCTAGGATAAAATGTCGTCTAGAGAGAGAGAACGATTAATTTGGAATTAATCGGATAAATTAATATATTCGATATATTAACGAAATTAGATTTCGACGCGGAATTAAAATTAGATTTTAATTCGGGCAAACGAGTTAATTTAGAATTAATTCGTTAGCGACGTAAATAATAATTTCGCTAGCCGCAAATTATTAAATTCGATTGAATTAACGTCGCGACGTAAGCTCGGTATTTCGGAAATATCGAACCCGAACGCGTGAGTGAGTGCACGTGGGCCCACTTTCATTTGGAAACGTGTGGGGCCCACATGACACATGTCATATATGCATTATTAATTCTATGCATGTGAAGATTGTGTACAATACACTCAATGGTCTTGCATGGAGTTTGAGTGTTTGACACTCTAAGCCATTGCATGTTTTGTGTCATAAGTTTATTATTTATTAATAAATTTTATGGCATAAATATAAATTGATTTTTGGTAAATCATTTTAAAATTAACACAAAACTTCTCTCTCTCTCATTTTCTCTTCTCTCACGCCAAAAGCTGAAATTTCACTGGTTTTGAACCAGAAAAACGTGACACAAAAGGGAAGCAAGGGTGGTTTTCATTGTGGATGAAAATCAAGTGCTAGCACACTACGAGTCTTGCGAAGGTGGTAGGGAGGTTCACCATGAGGCGGGATCATCCGACGGAGTTTGGAGCTTCGTTTTGAGACCCGAAACTGCCAAGACAGTGAGCATGGACTGCTGCAGTGGGCTTACAAAGGCAGTGCGTTTTTGGGCATGATTCGTCTTCAAATCGACATAACCGATCAATGTAAGTATTCCGCTATCTTCGTTGGTGTATTCACGCATGTTTTCATGTCTTGTTTGATCTTGGGACCTTAGAATAATTCCAACAATGGCATCAAGAGCTAATGTTGCAAGCATGAAAATTTAGGGCTTAAAATTGGGTAAATGTTGTTGAGCATGATTTGAATAAATTGCTTGTTTGAGTATGCTTATAACATGTTTAATTCATTTGGTTGGACTAATTTGACGAAATTGATTTGGAATAATTTTCCCCAATTTATTCACCTTGGCCGAATGTAATGCATTTTGGGATCTTGGATTTTTTGTTTTTTAATTCATTTGATGAGTTAGAATCGATTAGGTTGATGTTAATTTGAATCGGATTGGATTGGATTTCGAATTGGACAAAAACCCAAAATCTTGAGTTGGCCGAATGTGACTAATGCCCTAATGTCTTGGTAAATTTTGATTTTGATAATTGGATGTATTGGAAATCATTCGGGATATGTATTTAATGTCGAATGCGGATTAATTGGATTGAAACCGAATTGGACATGAAATCACTCCTTGGCCGAGACCTTTAAGCATGTAGATGGGTTTGATTTTTCAATTTGTGTGTTGGACATATGATAATGAATCAAGCATGATTAATTGGACTAATATGGTGTTTTAGAAATGTTGATTTAGTTGATTGATCATGTAATACACTTTGGTAATTAAATGGGAAAATTGGATTTTTGAATTTAATTATTTGGGCCTAATTTTGGAAATTGGATTTAAATGTTGTATTTGGGCCTATTGGGCTTGATTTATCAAGTTTGGTTTAGGCCAAATGGATTGGATCCAATTGGGCCCAAAACCTTGACCATAAAGCCCAAATGCGACTTAATGAACCTTTAAAGTTCAATTGGGCCTAATGGGCCAAGATTGATTTATGGGCTTATGGGGTAAATCCCGGATTGGACTTTGGTTATCGGTTTGACCCGAGTTGACCAAAAGTCCACGCCTTAAGAAATCAATCAAAAGCCCATTGGACTTTAATTGAATTGACGTTGGACGTTAATCGGTCTTTGAGACGCGTTACGATTAGATTTGGAATTTAAATCGTAAAAGGTTTATTAAATAAAAGTGTAATATTTAATTTGGAATTGAATAGTGAATTAGTATTAAATACATGTTAAATTAGATTTAATGATGTAGTTTAATTTAATTCATGAATTCGTACTTTAAGTACTTATTCGCAAAAACGAGTTTGACTCGAACAAAATCAAATCGTTGTTTGACATTGGATGATCACTTAATTATCAGATTAATTAATTTGATTAGATTGATTGATAGCATGCTTATGTGTGTGAATACGTGGTTGTGTTGAATGAATAATGTATATCGGATGGATATTAGACGGGTGGGCAATTTTAGAAATTGTTGTAATAAATTCGATTTATTAAATTGGACCTGCGTGTCCAGCCTTATCACCTCTATTCTCTTTGTATTCTCTTCTCACCTATTCCCCTCTATGTATATGAGGTTTCTTTAGAAGTGTAGTGTAACGGGTAGAAGTAATACTAGTGCTAGCTTGAGTGAGAAAGGGAGAGATTTGATCTAGGATCAATGTGTTAAGTATCCATCCGCATATCATTATTATTTATTTTCATACTCGCTTTATTATGTATTTAGAATGCATGTTTAGGGGTGTATGATGATGAGACCTAACAAAGATAATTAAATTGGTAGCCAATTTGCACGCGAAAAAGCCCTCATCAAATATCAATGCGTTTTTTCCTTCCATTGAGTGATTCTTACTCAAGATCCTAGATTGGCAGGGGTTGTTGGCCAAAGTCAAGCCCTTGTCCTTCGAAGATGTGTTTTAATCACGAGGCTTTGTTCCATATCGGTGTCTTGTCCAAGTTGTGGTTTGTTGGCCAAAGTCAAGACCACTTCTTGTCCAACGACATTGATTACGAAGCTTCCATGTCAATGGGTCCGCGCTTGACTGGGATCACTAGGTTTGTTGTGCCAAAGCCAAGGCCTAGTTGATTCAGAGGAAAAAGGTTAGGGTATACATTCGATGTATAGGCATATATAAGATATATGTTTGGGACTTGGATGTCCACCTACTGGATCTAGGAGTTGGATAGATCCAATTGATCTTCGAGATCTACCTAGTTAATTATCATACAATTTGTTGGCCAAAGTCAAGATTGTGTGATATTTAACGGGATCCTAGCCCACTAGGAAACACGGTTTCCCGAGTACTCGACAGAGGGTAGAGGCTCGACGAAAAATAGTGGGAGGCAAGTATTGAATTTGCAACATTCGTTCGAATACTCGCTAAACGCGCTCATCTATATTTTACTCGTCATATTAATCAAAAGTATTAGTTGGACTAATATTTTATGTTGTTTTAAATATATATATAGTTGGACTATATACAAACTCATTCAATATATAGTTGATTTTATAATTGGATTATAGTAATCAATATAATTGAATTAAAATGATAGTTGATTTTATAATTGGATTATAGTAATCAATATTAAATTATAGTTGATTAAATAATTGGATTATTGTAATCATTATAATAAATAGTACCTTATTAAATTGATTAAATAGTTGGACTATTAAATCAAGAAAGAATTGAAGTTGAATATTTAAAATATATAATCATGGATTAAATGCTTTAAATGATTTAATTTTCATATTGAATAATAATAGGTTAATTTATTTGATAAAATAACTTATTATGACTAAGCCCATAATTAAGCAAATAGTAGAGCATAAAGTCTTTGGAAGATTTATGTGATGATGACTTTAGTGCTTAATTAATATACTTACAATAAATCTATCTTTAGATTTAAAAGTATTAAATTGCAATTAATAATTCTTGGAGAATTAATTGACTATTCTAGTGGAGAAAAGTCAAAGTTTGCAATTGGGCATGTAGCACAAGGTGCACATCATTTCGATATTCTAAAACCCAAGGCTTGGCCAAAGGTTTGTGAAATATTGAAAGGTAATTGACATATCCCAAAGTGACTACCATTTGGATATGGAAGACACGAAGGAATTAAAGATAGGGAGAGGCTCTAACTTTAAAAATATTTGTCAAAGTTATGTTTACTACTAGTATTAAAATTGGATTTTAAATACTTAGTGTGGTACATAATACATATATGTATTGACGTTCAGAATCCGCTGTGAGCTGGGATACTGGCTTCAAGCCGAGATTTCTCTGCGAATTGGAAACGGGACGAAAGTCGTTGTTTCGACCGTAGATACCTAAGTTTAGGAACTACCCTTAGGGTATGTACTTAAATTAGGAAATGTATAATGTAACTAGTTTGACTAGAGACATTATCTCTATATCAGTGTTTAATCCGATGCGGATAAAACCTTATATTCTAGAACACTAAAGTGTTTCATTATATAAAGATGATACTGAGATAAATACATTAGATGTAAATAACATAATTTATATTTTGAATATAAATAAAATCTCAAACATATAAATGACAAATAAATAGCTCAATTGATTTGATCAATAGAGACTTATTTGTGGCATTGTTGTCTAGGACACAAATAAAAAGACTCGTATATCCACACTTTGAAGAGTGGATACTAGGACTGATTTGACTATTCAAATAAGGTCTACGAATCTAGTTTATTAGGTAAAAACCTAAAATACTATTTACTTGGTAATAGTAAAAGGGCCACCGATCTGTTAGCCCTATTCATGGTGAAGTAAGTGGGCCCATATCTAGCTAGGCTAGATGTGAACATGAATATTTCGTGACCTTAACGGATGTGGCATCACGTTATGGTTATGTTTTCTTTTGAAGAAACAAATACGAAACTTTGAGTTTCGACACGAAGTATAAAAACAGATCGGCTATAGTATTATGCCGCTACGGTAAGACCGTAATGGAAAATACTTAAGCAGTAAGTTTCATATGTACATGAAAGAGTACGGTAGTCTTTCATATGAGGACTCCCCGAGACACGTCAATTGACGGTGTGTCAGAACTAAAAACCAATTTTGTTGGACATGATAAGGTTTTTCACGAGTCGCTCTGAGCTACTATTTCCTTCAACAGGATATGTATTAACAGTGCAAAACTTATTTAGAATAAGGTTCCATATAAATCTGTTTGACAGATATCATATAGGATATGAACAGGGAAGAAACGAGGTTTCTCATTCTGATAATTTGGGTATGCCAGGCATAGCGTTTGGATGATACCAAACTAAGAACCCAAATTGGATTAGTGCCAATATAGGTTATCCTAAGGGAAACCATAAGTATAGTACTTATAAATCCCACATGAGAACAATGTGATTGTTGCTCACCATGCGGTTTTCCTGAGAGGAATACCGATATGCAGTGGTCAGTGGGAGGATAGTGATACTCAATGAAAATCGGAGTAATACTATCATAGCACGAAGTCCTTAATGGAACACAAACAATTCATCTATGATGAATCTGTACCATTAATCTTCAAATACACAAGAAATCGGGTAGATAGATCGGATAGAGTCAGAAAACACCTAGGGTATGGGTTTCTGATCTAACCTCATTAAGATGTCAATCTTATGAAGGTATATCCACCGACTACGTTTTGAGGAAGTGATACGAGGTATCGACTCCCTGTTATGGCAAAGTGCCATGAGTCCGAAATGGATTCCATGTATAACGACTATTATGGATACTAGTTGTTGTACCACAAAGCATTGTGCCTATGGTACATTATACGTCTTCAAGGAAGACATACATGGATGGCAACATACCAACGTACAAAGCTAGGCTTTTGACGAAAAGGTATCGTTATCAACATTGTGTTAATAACGGTTCAACCTTTTACCTGTTGCCATGGTAAGTCCATTTTGAAGATGCTTGTTGATAACTGTATTTCATTTATGAAATATGTCAGTTACAAATCAAAATCGCTTTCCTGAAAAGGAAACCTTTTGGAGGATGTTTACAACATCCTGACGATTTTGTATAACCGACAAACAAGGTTTGCGGGTTATTCGATCCATGTTTGGATCAATGCAAGCATAAGGTTCTTGGAACTGACGTTTTGAAATAATCATAATGGTTTATGATTTAACTCAAAACGAACGAAATAATCTTGTGTATATAAGGAGGTTAGTGGGAGAGGGCACTGACAATGAAATTCCCATAAACAATTGGTGAAAGCTTGGCTTTCATGGATATTCTTTCAATAGAAATTCTCCGTAGAATTCTGGGGAGTAACAACCTTTATTCAAGGAATAAAGATCTACTGGGATAGATTTGGAGTTGTTAACACTCTCTGGGAAATTGTACATTTAAAATGTACTTGTATTGGTGTCTCATACGCTTCGAGCATATGGAGTCACAATTGGGTCAATCCAAGTGATAGTCACTGGATTGAACATTAAGAACATCTGTTAGTATCTGAGAGAACTAAAGATGTTGTCTTAAACTATGGAGAATGAGAACTTGAAGTGACTGGGATCACTGCTACAAGTTTCCAAATAATTAAATACTGCGGTACTATAAAGTTTGAATAACGGGACAGTGAGCTGGAAATCTTCCGAGCAAGATAACTGTTGCCGAATAAACAACAAATGCGGATTATGCTGCTGCAGCTGAGCAGCAATAGAAGCCATTTGGGTCGATAATAAATCTAATTAGATTAGATATAGTTCTGTTAGCAGCTGAGCTAGGCGTCAGCACAAGGCTAAAGAATTAAAGGTCTCATCGACGATCCAGATATATACTTCTATATCATCTGATTCGTTCGGATCATACATCGTGGCGATGTGATGATCGTAAAATCGCGTCAGACGATATCATACAAATCCGCTGACGAAAACCTTTCCTCAGCAATTTGAGCGAACCGTACATAGTTCGGGTGTGGGGACACTGAGTGACTGGCTATGTGCCAAGTGGGAGATTGTTGGACAAAATGACCCATAGCGTCACTATTTGCACAGATCATTGTTGTTGTAGCAAATTAACTATGTGACAAGGAAATTGCACTCTCGATCATTTGTGATTAGATCACCATAGATATATAATGAAGAGAGGTCCCTATGATTAGTTCCTGGATTGAGATGATATGAGACAGTATCAGTCCACGAAGGATTAATCATTAAATATCCCTAGCCGTAGTATTATCGAGACTGGACATCGATAATGCGGAATAGGCTAGTATTGCACTTGTGTGCGTTGTGAGGGCACAACGGCATAGTTCTCATATATATAAGTGTTGGATACTTATGCAAGTGCGATAGGAGGTCGTGTTTCACCGATGGTACGGGAAACAGCTTCGCTCTGGATAGACCCCTCGGAATCCCATTGGTATTATGAATATGTGTCTATGGGAGGCCGAAATCAAGGTAGGTGTGTATAGTCTTAACCTGAGACTTACATCGCTAATGCTTACGACAATCGATATACTTTAGTTGAGGTCGTCTAGGACTCTGACCGGTTCTGTGTACGCCAATGCCGGGTATATTGAGAATCGTAGTGTATTGGATGTGATGTCAAGACGGAAGTATCACTCCAGTCATAGTGGAGATGATGTCACGCAGGATACGGTATTAGTGCTCTTAAGAGATGCGCATCCAATCGTGATATTATGACCAGGTCATGAATATCCGATTATAGAGACTAGTTACCAGACATCCGATATGTGTTTCGGACGGGGCAGACACTTATCCAGCCCCAGCCCTAGCACGTGATTATCCGATACTGGGCCGATATACACAATACATTAGTATACTACGCTTGATATAGATCTAAATATTCTTAAAAGGATATGTCCGGAGAATTGAGATGACTTGGTGCTTTGCTAGGAGTTGACCTTGTCTCGTAATCGGTAGATAGAACGTAGTACTTGGTACGTACGTGATTCGGATACTCCGACGACCGTATTTACTGCCAGATTATCCGGGGATCTCATGGGTCGCTTCCCGATAATCCACCGATGACGCACAACTCGTACTCTTGAATAATCTGGGATTATACAGAAGAGAGAGAAAATTAATCTAGGATTAATACGGAGATATTTTATCTAGGATAAAATATCGTCTAGAGAGAGATAACGATTAATTTGGAATTAATCGGTAAATTAATATATTCGATATATTATACGAAATTAGATTTCAACGCGGAATTAAAATTAGATTTTAATTCGGGCAAACGAGTTAATTTAGAATTAATTCGTTAGCGACGTAAATAATAATTTCGCTAGCCGCAATTATTCGATTGAATTAACGTCGCGACGTAAGCTCGGTATTTCGGAAATATCGAACCCGAACGCGTGAGTGCACGTGGGCCCACTTTCATTTGGAAACGTGTGGGGCCCACATGACACATGTCATATTATGCATTATTTAATTCTAATGCATTGCATGAAGATTGTGTACAATACACTCAATGGTCTTGCATGGAGTTTGAGTGTTTGACACTCTAAGCCATTGCATGTTTTGTGTCATAAGTTTATTATTTATTTAATAAATTTTATGGCATAAATATAAATTGATTTTTGGTAAATCATTTTAAAATTAACACAAAACTTCTTCTCTCTCATTTTCTCTCTTCTCTCACGCCCAAAGCTTGAAATGGGGACTAGTTTTGAACCAGAAAAACGTGACACAAAAGGGAAGCAAGGGTTGGGTTTTCATGGTGAAAACCGCAAGTGATAGCACACTACGAGTCTTGCGAAGGTGGTAGGGAGGTTCACCCATGAGGCGGGATTCATCCGACGGAGTTTGGAGCTTCGTTTTGAGACCCGAAACTGCCAAGACAGTGAGCATGGACTGCTGCAGTGGGCTTACAAAGGCAGTGCATTTTTGGGCATGATTCGTCTTCAAATCGACATAACCGATCAATGTAAGTATTCCGCTATCTTCGTTGGTGTATTCACGCATGTTTTCATGTCTTGTTTGATCTTGGGACCTTAGAATAATCCAACAACCCCGGGTATGGAGACACTACTACGACACTCTGGGTATGGAGACGTAACCGCGACGCCTCGGGTATGGGGTTTAGCATGCTGGGTATGGCACTCCGGGTATGGAGACACTACTGCGACACTCTGGGTATGGAGACGCAACCGCGACGCCTCGGGTATGGGTTTAGCATGCCGGGTATGGCACTCCGAGTATGGAGACAATGCGAATACTCTGGTATGGAGACGCAACCGCGACGCCTCGGGTATGGGGTTTAGTTTAGCATGCAGGTATGGCACTCCGGGTATGGAGACACATATTGCGACACTCTGGGTATGGAGACACAACCGCGACACCTTGGGTATGGGGTTTAGCACGCCGGGTATGGCACAACTAAATCAACTCAATCCAAAGCAACATGCAAGTCAAGTGGCAGCTGGCGAGCCAGGTAAGTAAAAATGCATTGCATAACTTTGATAGGATTGTCATTGTCACACACTGCACAAGTCCCATCAAAATGGGGCGACTGTAGGCACTGAATTTTTACATATAAGTCTCGATGATAAGTCTCACATGGAGGCACTACTACTTTTAAGTTGTGCAAGTCGTGGGAAACGGACGTCGGAAGGGAAAAGTCAGAAATTGACATCTTATTGGATTTAATTCACTTGTTTAGCTTCGGGTTTGCTTGTTGGACGTCTGTTTTGAAACACATCCTTGACCCAAACCCCCGCAAGACGCACACCAAGCCCACACACCACCAAACCATACACCAAACCCACAAAATTAGCCAAAGCCCACGCCCAAGAGACCAAACCCCACTCCCAAAGCCTTCCCAAAATAACCAAATCACACATTAAACACATGCTAAAATCAAGACAAATCACCTTCCCAAATTAAAAGATACAAATCAAATCTCATCAAACACTTTCCTAATTCAAGTAAATCATATCCCTAATTAAAGGAGAAGAAATCAAATAAATCAAATCACATCCATAATTAAAAGATTTTTCCTTATCACACACTAATTAAAAATATCCCCCATAATAACACAAATCCTTTCCCTATTCGCACAAGGTAAATCCCAACCTTTGCCTATAAAAAGAAGCCTACACCAACACATTCAACCCTAGCTCATTCTCACGAAAACACAAAGAAAATAACCTAGTCCATTCACGCCTAAAATCCTCTTCCACTGCTGCACAAACCTTCACTGAACTGCCTCAACTTCACGCATCAGCTTTCAACACAGCCCTCATCCCCCACGCAAGCCATCGCTCAACTTCACGCATCAGCCTTCAACAGCCCTCATCCCTCACGCAAACCATAACTCCACTCACGCATCAACCTTCAACACGCAACACCCTTCATGCAAGCCAGTCACCTTCACGTCTCACATAGCCCTTCACTGAACTGCCTCAACTTCACATCTCAAATATCCCTCAAAACAGCCCTTGAGTCAAGCCTATAATAGCCCTCAATCAGCCCCTGAATCACGCCCATAACAGCCCTTATACAGCCCATGACTCACGCCCATAACTGCCCCCAAATACCCCTGAAAATAGCCCCTGAAACACAGCCCCTGACCACCAAAAACATCCCCAAAACACTGCACTTAAATCACCAAAAATCTGCCCAGTAAAACTGCTTTCTGACCACCAAAAACTGTCAAGAAAACCAGCCCCCACCGCAAAAATCACTTAAAAACAGTCCCTAATTACCACGAAACAGTAACCAAAAAAAAAACAAACAACAGAAACAGCAGCGAAACGGAGTAAAAAAGCAGCCCGAGTAGCGAGGCAACGAAGAGAAACAACGAACCAGTGAACCGAAAGAGTTACGGAGCATCAACCCTTCCGACATCCGTGTAGCGCACTTCCGAGAGACGACTTAAGAGGTTAGACCTGAGGGCACCTTTTTTTATTCATTCGCCTTTGTTTTTATTTATTTCGTATGAGTATTGTGGATTGGTGTATGATATGACTTTCAGATGAATGGAATATGTGTTCTCTCTTGCGATATATCGGATGGAAATCCAGACGTAAATTCCGTAGCCGAATCCAAATAGACGGTAGTGCGGTCTGTACTCGGGATACAATGTCACGTACCGCTTGAGAGACACACATATTTCATTTCATCCAACCTTGTGTTTGAGCATGATTTAGTCGTTAGTATGTTATTTATTTTTAAGCATGATTTAGTCGTTAGTATGTTATTTATTTTTAAGCATGATTTAGTCGTCGTTAGTATGTTATTTCTTTTTGCATGATTTAGTTATTTTCTTTCGCATTAGGAATTAATTTACGTTTATGTTTAGGTCGTTATTTATTTTTTTCATGTTTGATAATTCAATATGCTCATGAGATTATTGTGTGTTATCGTGTGTTTGCCGTTATGATGACTTACTTTTAAAGCATGCAAACTTAGATATAGGGTTTATTCTCTTGAATGCGAACTAGATATAGGTTATCTTTGAATATATATGTTGCGTAGATTCGGTTAAGTTATTGCACAAATTATTTCATTACAAGTGGCATAAGTAAGGGACCATTCCGAACCCAATGGTTTGAGGTCTTCCCCTACGAGGGGTGAGTGCGGCCTTAAATCATTTTCCCGGTTCACATCGGGTGGCGACTCCATTATTCTCTGGTTTAGTCCCCTGTGGGCTACTCTGTACTCCCAACAAGGCCACGAGCCTAGAACAACGTCACCGATTTCTGTGTCCTACAATATGACGTCTGCGAATTTTGTTTATTAGGTAAAATGCCTAAAACGCCTTTTAGTGGTAAAGGTGTACGTGTCACCGAGCTGTCAGCCCTCGTTCATAGTGACGTATGTGGGCCCATGTCTAGTCAGGCTAGAGGTGGATTTGAATACTTCGTAACCTTTACGGATGACGCATCGCGTTATGGTTATGTGTATCTTATTAGACACAAGTCATAAACTTTTGAGAAATTCAAAGAGTTTCGACACGAAGAAGAAAAATAGATCGGAAAAAGTATTAAAATATTGCGGTCGGACCGTGGTGAAGAATACTTAAGCAATGAGTTTCTAGATTACTTAAAAGAATATGGTATTCTTTTACCATGGACTCCTCCCGGAACACCTCAACTGAATGGTGTGTCCTAACGGAGAAACCAAACTTTGTTGGACATGGTGAGGTCAATGATGAGTCGCACTGAGCTACAAATTTCCTTTTGGGGATACGCATTGAACAGTGCAATACTTATTTTAAATAAGGTTCTGTCAAAGTCTGTTGGACAGACTCCATATGAAATATGGACATGAAGGAAATCGAGTTTCTCATTCTTGAAGATTTGAGGATGTTGGGCATACGTTATTTGGACACTGATTGATTCTTTTACCGTGGGTTTCTGATCTCACCTCATGTGGATATTAATCTTATTGAGGATGACGAGCCGACTACGTATGAGGAAGTGATACAAGGTATCGACTCCGCTTTATGGAAAGAGGCCATGAAGTCCGAAATGGATTCCATGTATACCAACCAAGTTTGGACACTGATTGATGCATCAGATGGCGTTAAGCCGATTGGTTGTAAATGGGTCTTCAAGAAGAAGACAGACATGGATGGCAACATACAAACGTACAAAGCTAGGCTTTTAGCGAAAGGGTATCGTCAATGACATGGTGTCGATTACGATGAAACCTTTTCACCTGTTGCCATGATTAAATCCATTCAAATAATGATTGCTATTGCTACATATTTTGATTATGAAATATGGCAGACGGATGTCAAAACCATTTTCATTAACGGAAACCTTTTGGAGGATGTTTATATACAACAGCCTGACGGTTTTATCATGCTAAAACATGCAAACAAGCTTTGCAAGTTAAATTGATCCATTTATGGATTGAAGAAAGCATCGCGTTATTGGAACCAACGTTTTGATGAGATCATAAAAGAAAATGATTTCATTCAAAATGAAGATGATTCTTGTGTATATAACAAGGTTAGTGGGAGCACACTGACATTCATTGTCCTATCTGTTGATGATGTATTGCTTCTTGGCAATGACATTCACATGCTACAATCGGTGAAAGCTTGGCTTTCATTAAAATTCTCCATAAAAGACCTGGGAGAAGCAAATTTTATTTTAGGAATAATGATCTACCAGGATAGATCTAGAAAGCTGATGGGACTCTGCCAGAGCACGAACATTGACAAAGTGTTGAAGAGATTCAACATGGATCAGTCCAAGAGGGGGCTACTTCCAGTGTCACACGGTGTCTCTCTATCTAAGGACATGTTTCCTAAAACACAAGATGAAAGAGATACCATGAGTCGGATCTCGTTCGTTTCTGCAATCCGATCGATCATGTATGCCATGATATGTACGTGACCTAATGTCTCATATGCTTTGAGCATGTGCAGTCGCTATCGGGCTTATCCAGATGATGGTCACTGGATTACTGTTAAGAACATCTTTATGTATCTTAGATGAACCAATGGTGCTTTCTTAGTCTATGGAGATGGAGAACTTGAGGTAACTGGGTTCACCGATGCAAGTTTCCAAATCGATAAAGACGACTCTAAGTCACAATCAGGGTACATATTTTGTTTGAACAATGGAGCAGTGAGTTGGAAATCTTCCAAGCAAGAGACTGTTACCGATTCAACAACGGAGGGAGAATATATTACTGCAGCTGAGGCGGTAAAAGAAGTAGTTTGGATCCATAAATTCCTAATTGGATTAGGAGTAGTTACGTTAGCAGCTGAGCCCGTACCTTTGTATTGTGACAATAACGGGACTATAGCACAGACTAAGGAATCGCGGTCTCATTAATGATCCAAGCATGTACTTCGACTGTTTCATCTGATTCGTGAGATCATACATCGTGGTGATGTGAAGATCGAGAAGATCGCATTAGATGACAACATTGCAGATCCGCTGACGAAAGTTATTTCTCAACAAAAGTTTGAGCGACATGTACATAGTTCATGTGGTAGATACTTGAGTGATTGGCAATGAGCCAAGTGGGAGATTGTTGGACAATTATGACCTATAGCATCACTATTTATAAAAGACATGGTGTTTTTGTACAAATTAACTATGTGACAAAGGAAATTGCTATTTTATCATTTTGTAATTGGATTACTTGAATATGTAAAAATGATAAAAGTCCTTATGATTTGTTCCAGATTAATAAGATATGAGACAGTATTAATCCATGAATGGTTTAATCATTAAATATCCCTAGTCGTAGTATTATCGAGACTGAACATCGATAATGTGGAATAGACTAGTATTACACTTGTGCACGTTATGGAAGCTTAACGGCATAGTTCTCATATATTTAAGTATTGGATACTTATGCAAGTGTGATAGAAGGTTCTGTTATCCATTGGATTGGGAACAGCTTTGCTCTGGATAGACCCTTCGGAGTCTCATTGATAGTATGACTATGTCTTTATGGGAATCCGAATCAGGGTAGGTGTATGTGGTCTTAACCTGAGACTTGCATCGCTAATACTTGCGAAAATCAGTATACTTTGGTTTTGGTCATCCGGAGCTTTAACAGGTTTTGTGTACACCTCTTCTGGGTTTACTGAGAATCGTAGTTTATTGGCTGTGATGTCAAGATGGAAGTATCACTTCAGTCATATGGAGATGATGATCACGCATGGATACAGAATTAGTACTCTTAAATGTTGCAACTGTCGAGATAGTATGACTTGCTCATGATTATCCGATTACAGAGACTAGTTGTTAGTGATCCGATATATGCTTTGTACGGGGTAGACACAATTTCAGCCCTAAGTCTAGCATGTGACATCAGATACTGGATCGAATTACGTAATATATAGTGTATAATGCCTGATACAGATTATATATTCTTCGTTGAATATTTTTGGAGAATTGGGTAGGCACGTTGCTTTACTAGAAGCCAGCCATGTCTTGTAAATTGGTGAGAACCTGGTACGTGGTACGCACGTGTCGGATATTCCGACAATCGTATTTATTGCCAAAATATTCAGGAATCTCTTGGTCGCTTCCAAAAATTCACTAATGATATTTGACGCGAATAGAATTAATCTGAGATTAATTATGAGAGAGAGAATTAATTTGGGATTAATTACGGTAAAAATTAATCTAGGATTAATTGTGGCAAGAATTTTATCTGGGATTAAATTCGTCTGGAAGAGAGAACGCGATTAATTTGAAATTAATCGGTAAAATAAATTTAATAGTTAAATTAGAATTTTCTATTTAATTTATTTATTTGGGCAAAAATAATATATCAGATATATTAATTGAAATTAGATTTCAATACGGAATTAAAATTGTATTTTCATTCAAGCGAACGAATTAATTTGGAATTAATTCGTAAGCGACTTTCGTAATAATTTTACGAGGCATAATTATTTAATTAAATTGGATTTAATTATTTAGCGACGGAAAATTCGTTTAGTCGGATTAAACGAACCCGGGCCCAAAGCTTAGTTGTGTGTTGGAGATGCCAACTGAAATTTTGAATTCAAAATGGTGGGACCCACTTTACTTACATCAATTTGTCACAAAGTTGATGGAAGTGGTTAAGCTCATTTAATGTAACTTTTCACACAACCAAAGCTTATTTAACAAGTTTTGTTTTTGGAAAACATAACACTTGTTTTTTGTTTTTGAAATAAGATATCACAAACTTCATCTCTCTTCTTTCTATCCTTGGTCGAGAGCCTTCTTCTCTCTTTATAAATTTTTGTTGTAAAAATTTCAAGCTTGCTAGCACATTTAGAGTTGATTAAGGTGATAGGTAAACTCACACAAGAGTTGGAAACAGTCTATAAAGCTTGGAGCTTCAACATACATCAAATGAATTTTTGAAATCTCCAAACCGATCAATGTAAGTCTTCCGCAACTTATCTTGATTTATTCACACACAAATCATTGTTTAGAGACCTGTGGCATGTGTAGGACACTAACAGTTACGTCTTTACCATATTAAAGAATAAGTTATATAAAAGAAACTGTTCATTTTATTCATAATAAAATGTTATATTAGTATTTACTAGGAAATACATAATAAAATTGGCGCTCAGACCACCAACCCTTACAAAATCTCCCACTTGCTCTAGTGTCAATATCGATTGTATCTAATACCCATTTACTACACATGTTTATCAAATAAATTAGGAGGTATGGCCTTCGTAAGCGGGTCTGCTACATTATCTTCACTCGGTACCTTGCACACGACAATGTCCCCTCACGACACAATCTCTCGAATGATGTGGTACTTTCGGTCCACATGCTTCGATTTTTGATGCGCCCTTTGTTCTTTTGCTTACGCAATAGCTCCAGTATTATCACAGTATAACAGAATCAGATTCTCGATACTTGGGACTACTCTAAATTCTGTGATAAAGTTTCTAATCCATACAGCTTCCTTTGCAGATTCAGAAGCTGCAATATATTCAGCCTCTGTGGTGGAATCAGCTGTCGACCCCTGTTTATAACTCTTCCAACAAACTGCACCACCGTTAAGGGTAAACACGAATCCTGATGTAGACATTCTATCATATTGGAAATCGGAATCTGTATACCCATTAACTTGCAGTTCGTTTCCTCCATAAATAAACTTATCATTAGTACCTTTAAGATACTTGAGGATATGTTTAATGGCCATCCAATGGTCATTTCCTTGATTGGACTAATATCTGCTTGTTACACGAACTGCGAATCTGATATCAGGCCTAGTAGATAACATGGCATACATGATGTTACCTAAACACGAAGCATAAAGCTGATTAGACATTCTAATCTTCTCATCTTCTGTTTGTGGACACATCTTCTTCGAAAGATGTAAACCATGTCTGAACGATATGTTTGATGTCTTATAGTTACCAAAATTATACCATTCTAAGATCTTATCTATGTACGTTGATTGGGATAACCCAATAAGCTTCCTTTCTATATTTCTATAGAGTTTTATGCCTAAGACATAAGAAGCTTCATCTAGGTCCTTCATGGAGAAATTCTTACAAAGGTAAGCTTTGACGCCTTGCATCATCCCAATGTCATTCCCAATGATAAGGATGTCTTCAACATAGATAATTAAAAATACCACCATACTCCCACTAGCCTTCTGATACACACATGATTCTTCCGAATTCATGAGAAAACTAGACAGTTTGATTATCTCATCGAATCAGAGATTCCAACTTCGTGAAGCCTATTTTTAAGTCCATAAATGGACTTCTTCAGCTTACATACCATGCCCGAGTTCTTGCTGGATGCAAAACCCTCCGGCTGTTCCATATATATTACTTCATCAAGAAATCCATTTAAAAAAGTCATTTTGACATACATTTGCCAAATCTCGTAATCATGATAAGCGGCAATTGACAATGAAATCCTGATGGACTTTATCATAGTAACTGGCTAAATGGTTTCATCGTAGTCGACACCAGGTCGCTACGAGTAACCTTTAGCTACCAGTCGGGCCTTAAAGGTTTCAACATTTCTATTGGCCCGCGCTTCCTCTTGTAAATCCATTTACAACCAATATGAACAATTCCTTCGGGAAGTGGAACCAAGTTCCAAACTTGATTCTCATGCATTGAGTCCATCTCATATTTCATGGCGTCTTGCGACTTCACGTAGTCGATGTCCAACATCGATTCTCTATAAGTAAAATGGTAAGTCTCTTCAATTAAAAAAACATCAATATTATTTTCTTGTATCAAATACAAGTGTTCATGAGGTCTAGATACCCTTTGTGACCTACAGAGTGTGTTTGTTGAAGGTTCTTCATCTTCTTGAACTACAGATTCCTCCATAAGTTCGTTGGTTCCAGGTTGTACTTCATCAAGTTCAACCTGTCTATGATCACCACCTTCTACCAAAAATTCTATTTCTAGAAATTTTACGAAGCGAGCTACGAACACATTTCGATATTCGGTATCATAGAATAAATATCCTTTCGTATTTGAAGGATATAAAAAAAATCTATACTTCTGCCTTCGAGGCAAAAATTATTTTGCTGAGCCATCCTCATGTATGCAGGACACCCCCAAATCATAATATAACTAAGATTTGGTTTCCTGTCGATCCATATCTCATACGGAGTCGTAGGAACAGCTTTAGAAGGAATCTTGTTCAAAATATGTGCGGTAGTTAAAAGAGCATAACCCCATAAGTAATATGGTAAATCTGTATAACTCAACATCGATCGGACCATATCCAATAAAGTCTGATTTCTCCTCTCTGACACTCTATTATGTTACGGAGTGCCTAGAGGAGTATATTGAGCGAGAATCCCATTCTTCTTTAAATAATCAATGAACTCCCCACTCATATATTCACAGCCTCGATCAGATCGAAGACATTTAATATATTGGCCAGTCTGTTTTCAACTTCATTTCGGAATTCTTTTAACTTTTCGAAGGTTTCCGATTTATGTCTCATCAAATAAACATAACCGTACCGTGACAGATCATCGATAAAGGTAACGAAGAAGGAAAACCACTATGAGCAGTTTGACTCATTGGACCACATACATCAGAATGTATGAGTTCCAATAGGTCAGAGGCTCAGTGTCCAACACCCGAAAATGGGGCTTTGGTCATTTTACCCCAAATACAAGATTCGCAAGTTGGATAAGGTTCAATGGTGAGATCATGTATCAAACCATTCTTAACAAATTAGGTTAGGCGTTTCAGGCCTATATGACCTAACCACATATGCCAAAGTTCAGTATTATTTATATCGGATTGTTTACGTTTATTTATTCCAGTATTAAAGATATCTTGTAAGGTACGCAATATGTAATGACCATGCTCGTTTGGACAACAAATGATCTAAATATTTTTACTATCATATAAATACAAAGAACGATTCTTAATATTTACATTATATCATTCAGTATCTAATACAAAAAGAGACATAATATTCACCACACATCCTGGCACAAAATAGCAGTCATTTAACAAAAGTCTCCCACTGGGTAAGGGAATCTCGCATATGCCCACTGTAACTGCATCAAGAGAGTCGCCACTCCCGAATCGCAACTGCATCTCCCCAAATTTCAGTCGTCTACTTCCCGTCAGCACCTGCAACGTATTGCAAATGTGAATAATTTGATGTCATAGCTTTACAAGCCAATGAGATATCGATGCTATTTCTTTCCTGGTTTGTGCGAGATAGTCCGGGCAGTTTCGTTTCCAGTGCCTGAATTTTTGGCAGTGGTAGCATTTTCTTCAGAAGCTCTATTTAGGCTTCGCCGTCTTACCATGCAGAGGAATATTGAAACCCTTCTTTTTCTTTCCTTTTTTCTTTTTCCCCTTCGACTTGGATTGGGAAGAAGCGGAAAATGAAGTGGGTTTCGGAAGGCGAGTCAGAACTCCCTTCCTTAAATCTTCCTATGTTGTGAGAAGCATCCTATGCAACTCACGGTAAGAACAATGAATCTCATTCATGTTGAAGTACATGACGAACTTGCGATATGACACCGGGAGTGGATCGAGAATGACACTACGCCCCAGAGTTTCATTGAGAGGGAAATCATAGCGCCTCAATTGCTCGATCAAATCGATCAAATAGAGCACATGCGGGCTCACAGCCTGCCCGTCATCAAGTTTAGAATAGAACAGTTCCATCGAAACTCTATGAACCACGACCTGTTCCTGGTTCATGAACGATTCACGAAGTTGTGTCATCATGCTATATGCATCATGCATCTCAAAGTAAGTCTTCTTAAGCTCAGAGGAAAGAGAACTCAGGATGAATGATTTAACCCTTAAATCATCATCCTTCTATCTCTAAAAAGTCTCATGTTCTTCAGGAGATGCATCTGGTGATATAGCAAGTGGTAATGGACCTTCCAAAATGTACCCCAACTTTTCGAAATTGAGGACAATCCTCAAATCCATATCCCAATCCGCAAAGTTTTCAGCGCCTTTTAGCTTATTCGTATTTAGTATACGAGCAAAAGGATTGGTTGGAGGTGCCGCCATCGTAAATCTATCAAATAGACAGCGAATCAACGGTAAGCAGATAAACAAATAAAAGATAATACAATTTCATATTATATCATAAAGCATTAACTAGATCATGAATTTTTAATCTAAAAATGTCTCTCCTACTATTTCATGCAAAACTGTAATCCCCAAACAGAATACAAAACATGCGATAATCAAATCATAACATAATAGTGAAAGGTGGACCCCATGAATATATTTCAGCTCACAGCTTTGGTACGTTCTCACCTACGTATATTCATTAGGTAGACAACTTATTGTCAATCACTCAAAAGTGACTCCTGGGTTTTTGGTCATGGTTGTTTCTCGTTGTGACAGCTTTGACACATTCACAAGGAGGCGTACCAAGGTCAAACTTGTCAATGATGAATTCAAGATACTTGCGAAACCGAGACAGCTTTGGCACGTTCAGGATTCTACTTTCGTTTGAATTCACCTAATATCAAGTATATCCGGTGCAGATAAATTTTTACCGGCCATATCCTCACAGCTTTGGCACGTACTGGGGATACAGTCGTAAAATATTTATCGATAAGCGGTATTGACAAGACGGACCAATTAATATGCATCAAATACATATTAAATTAAAAACCTTATTTACAAATATGGATTTTTTCCGCTAAAGATGCATTTACTTTATTTAATCAAATTAAATAAACACATGCATGCATAGAGTCAAGATTAAAGTCAACATTGAATTTTAAAGGCATAATCATATATCGGGTCTCCAGAATCATACTCGCTCTGATACCATTTTTGTTGGGGTTTTATACGAAATTACAGGGTTGACGTAGCGAAACGCGGAAAACTTATTTTTCCGATTTCAAAATTTTTTTCTTGGAATAATTAAATAAACATATTTATTTAATTAACCAATACTTAAAATTTGAAATTTTAACCCAAGAAATCATATTTCTTATAATTACCGAATTATCCCAAGTTTTTGCAAATTAATCATTTTGGTCCTTAAATTGACAAATACATATTTAATTGATTCCAAATCAATCCCAAAATAATTTATACATGTCAAAAACATGAAATTATAATTTGTAACTCATATCCAGAATTTTCTGGAAATTGCCGAACCATTCCAGATTTTTTCATTAATTATAATTTGGCCTAATTTGTTCAAAACACATCAAGATCAAATCCAATCAATCCAAAATTTAATATAAATCAAATATACATTAAATTATATCATATATATAAAAATACCCAAAATTGGATTAGGTTTAGAACCTTATTTTCATAAATTAGTCAAATTACACAATTTACATTAAATTGAATTAATTCAGCACTTTAATCATTCAATTACCACACCAATCAAGTCTCACCATCATGAAGTTAATCAAGAACAATTCTAGGTTAATTATGAATGGCTAAGCAACTCTAGAATGACAACTTTAATTTCTAATTAATCTATTAAGCTTAATTACACTAATAAGCTTATAAATTAATTATACATGCTCAACATCTTTAAACAAGTGTCCAAAAATTTAATTACAAACTAAAGAGTAGAGACATCAATCTTAGCAACACAATTGAAGATAAGAATAATAGAAACAATTTATATCTTGAAGAAAATTGAGAAATACTTACAAAATTTCCAAAAACTTAAGCTTCTCTTTTGGTTTTCCTTCAAATACTCTAAACTCACTTAGTAATTTTTTTTTTTAAACTTTTCTAAGTATGAAAAATGAAACAAAATAATTTTGTTATACCATTTCCCTCTTGGCCGATTTTTGCTACCAAAAATAAAATAACAATTATTTTATTTTTGTTCAAATTCTATTAGTCCACATTTTAGCTTTAATAAAGTAACATTTTATCTTTAATAAAGTGATCAAAACGTGTTCTAATAATAACAAGCCATTTCCTAAAGAAATCATTACTAAAGATATTTACTTTATTAATTAATTTAATTATTTAATAATTAAATAATAAATATAAATATCTTAAATATATGTATTATATTTACATTAAATATCTCAATACATATATTAATGATATATGTTAAATATCACAAATTGACATTTAATTAATTTGTATTTAATAATATCAAATATTAAATATAAATACAAATTAATTCGGAAATGACCGTTAGGTCCCAATTGCATGTATTTTTCGTTTAACCATTAAATGAGTTATAAATAATCAGTATTATTCATAATAGTTGCCCTAGTGCTCTACGAGTATATTTCATTTGTGAGACTCTCTAGATTCAGACATATCCATCACGAAATCAAATTTCGTGTCCATAATTCACCCACCCGTAAATTATGACGGACACAGATAAACTCACTGAATCATACAAGTCGAGGTCACTACATACGTATAATCCCTCCGTCATAGGTATCCAGATTATTCCAGAGATATAGATACAAACGTCAAATCTCTATAGATATAATCACGTCGACGTTTCTATTAGCAATCCCTAAAAAAAAACACTTAGAACTGATTTCTACAATGTACCACGGGCCCATGGATTTAACAGATTGCTAATTCCATATTTGAATACCTATACTCTGCACACAGTGCTGACGGATCCTTTCTTGACACACACAAGATATCCTAAGCATCAGTCCACACCCAACGAACAGGCGGAGGTCTGATCTAAATAGATCGGTGACATGATTGTCATCTAAGTGTGGAGGATAACTCATATATCCACAGTGGTAGCTCAAGTCAAAGAATCATTATGCTCAGTCAACCCGAGAAGATTCTTATTGACGTTGGTGTACCATCAATTAAGAATCTTCGGTGAGTCGTTCAATGTTTATCCGCTATAAACACCTACACGTCTATACGAGTCTCCAAGACTCATGGTTCATTGAGAAACCATCAGACTCCAAGATTCCAATATACGACATGTACTCGTCTCAACGGGTTTACTTTACTGACCAAGTAGTGTAAACCTTGACCGGGAACTGTTTAAGAATGACAACGTCATGATACAACTCAATGTCAGTTACGACGCTTTTGTAACAATATCATAACTAATCATTCTAAGGTCTGTTACGTTTTTACCATATTAAAGAAAAGTATATAAAAGAAACTGTTCATTTTATTCATAATAAAATATTATATTAGTATTTACAAGGAAATAAATAATAAAATTGGCGCTCCGAGCACCAACCCTAACAAGACCAAGTCACGATATACGACATGTATTGGTCTCAGCAGATTTTTACTAACCGACCCGTGTCAGTAAATCTTGACCAGAAACTATATTTGATAATATATATCTAGTAGTGACAATTCTCAATTCCGATTACAAGCTACGTTGTAGTTGCGCACTATATTATATATTATCGGGTCTTTGTCTAATATATATATATATATATATATATATATATATCACTAAACATGATTTAGTTTCAATCTAATGAATTAGATCGAATATATATAATAAAAGACAAGAGGTGCAACCATAAATAAGTAATATTATAGAAAAGAGATATTGCTAGTATTCATGAATCGGACATTAATACGATCCGGATTGGCGCTCTGAGCATCAATCCTAACAATTATTACATCATAATTAAAGTAATTAAATCATTATTAAGATAATGATTTTTTATTCACCTTGGAGACATAGCCATATGGCTCACCATGCTCTCCAACTTATTATGTCTATTAGGTGGCATGTATACACCTAATGGTTTTGTCATTAGCTAAAGACATCTTATGTTTTGGTATAGCCTTCACATTTATGCGTTTGCTATTGCAAGAAAGCATTAGATGTTTAATGACAAAGGTGGTTGGTTTTTGGATCGAATATTATCTATATTATCTCCACTCTTTCATTAGTTGAATCCATTCACATAAATTGAGAGAGAGAATTGAAACACATTCACAGTAGTTATGAGAGAGTTAGAGAGAAAAAATCATTTTCTCAAGTGTTAAGAAGTATAAGAAACATGAGTGAATTAGATACTTGATCTTCTTCATCATATCTTTCTAAAGCCAAAAATATTTTGTGACAATACAACTTCATTCTCTAAATTGTTTAGAGTTTGATTTTATACTTCTCTAAAAAGTTTAGAGTTCATCTTTGTGAGTGAAGCCCGCACTTCGGTTTGTTAGTTTCGAGTCATAGTTCGGAAGATCGGGTGGTTGATCCAAGTGTTGGGTATCAAAGGAAACTCATCTACATCAAAGGAGTAAAATCCATACTCCAAGAGTTGGAGGATTTCAGCTACAACAAAGGGAGAAGTTAAAGAAAATTTTAAAGGTCCATATCGGAGCTGGTGACCACATTAGCAACTTCCGTTGCGTTGAGGAAAGTCGTTTCCTACAATCAGCTAAGCTCGAATATTTTACTTCTCTTGCAAGTTTGTGAGGTTCGCACAACTAAATAAATTCACTAGTTGGGGTAGATTTGTTGGAGGGGTAAATTTCAATCTTGTCATTGGAACGAAAAACAGCCGTCAATAAGCTAGCTATAAATTATAGAACAAAAGCTAGAATATGAGATGCGCAGAAAAATAATGTTGTGAGATTATAAATTTTTGAAAGTTTAAACTAGAGTTCATGTTACCGTTAACTATGTGTTTAGTGTAGCGTTTAGACCTTAGCTTAAAAGTTGATCAAACTTTATACCAAAGGATGTCTACGTGTTTGTAAAATATTTTAGGTGAGCAGAATATTGTTTTCACTTTCAGTTTCAATAGTGTGTGGTCTGCTTTTTCCTTTATCAGCTTCACTGCTTTACAAGATTCAGTAGATGAATTGTTCTACACAATTAGCTAAGCTCGAATATTTTTCTTTTTGGGTGTTTGTGTTCTCTTCACCTCCAGCGATTTCCAAGATACCTGATTTTTTCCAGAAATGCAAGCCTTTCCTATGGAAACAGATTAAGGACCCATTGTGTTTATAACTTTATATGGTTAGTAGTGCTCCTTTAAGCATCATATTTTTTTTTTTTTTTTTTTTTGTTTTAGAATCAATGATTTACATATATGTATTTTGGTTGACTAAGGAAAGAGAAAAAGAATTCGACTTCTAAGTGTCATTGTGAGAAAATTAGAGCAATTATTTTAGGCATATGTTAAGCGAATCAGGAAAGATCTAAATTACAGAAATCATAAAAAGAGATCTACAGTTTATTGAATTTAATAAGATAATGATTTCAAATATAGTACAAAAAATATATATAATCAATCTCACATAATAAAAAAAAAAAAGACTTTTTGATTTGATTTGTTTAGGATCTTTTAGCAAATAGATTTCAAGTTTTCCATTACTTATAAAATTCAATGATTCTAGCTACTTTATCTTTTTCTTGGAATTTATACTGTGCCCACTTTCATCAGTCAGGAAAAGAATTTGTAGACACTTGCAAAATTTCACCGTTAAATACAGCTCCTCGTTCCCTTTTTCATTGTACAACAAACAGATTAGTTCTTGAATCATCACTCTTGAATTATCTGAATATTGAGACTGCTTTGATGGCATCTAAGAGAATTTTGAAGGAGCTCAAGGACTTGCAGAGGGATCCACCAACTTCATGTAGTGCAGGTAAGCAGGGCCGGTCCTGACATACTCGGGGCTTTAGACGATTTTTTATATTTTGATTATATCATAATATTATAATTAAAGAAAGTTGGGACCCTTGACTGTTAAGATATTTTGAGACTATAATAAAAAAAAATCTGGGACCAATGGCCCTGCAGGTAAGGGATTTAAGGAAGTTTAAATTTGATATTTTTTTCAGTGCTACAACAGCTTAGTGATATTATTGCTTGGAATGAATCCTTTTCAGGTCCTGTGGCTGCGGATATGTTCCATTGGCAAGCAACCATCATCGGTCCAAATGATAGTCCCTATGCTGGAGGTGTTTTCGTGGTTACAATCCATTTCCCACCTGATTATCCTTTCAAACCTCCAAAGGTACAAAGCAATAACAAAGAAAGAAAAGTTATCATTTTTTTTAAAAATTTTCTGTGGTCTATCCAATATTTGACAACTGTATTAGCAATCCACCAAGGTGTGACGGAGTTACGAGTGTCGTAGTATAACTAATAAATTAATAAATGACATGTATGATTTAATATCAAACTTTTTAATCGTTTTTTAATATTTTAACGCGCATGACAATGAATTATTAGATTGTTACACGGATGATGTGATATCTCATCCGTTATATTCTAGATTTTCTCCCACCAAAGTGATAATTACTACTAAATATTTAATAGATTTTGTACAAAATGACTTTTTTGAAAAAATACGAACTTACCCTCAGAAAACTAAAAAAAAAAAAAAGAGAAAAGAATAACTACGGTGTTAGTACCAATAATAGCTATAAATTTACTGATATAAATTGCCAAACAGTTGTTAACTCTGTGGTGGATCGTTGATTCAGTTGTCAGATATTATATTAGGTAGTTTGCTGAACAAATTGAAAGTAATTGTCTACTTTTGATAACTTGATGTTCTTTGGGTGTATGATTGATATATATAAACCAAAAAACAATGAAAGTAGTCGTTTTTTTTTTTTTTTTCTCTTTTTTGTTTTGTTTTGTTTTTGAATATTTACAGAGAGTTAACCTGAGATGTTTCCATGAACGAACGAATTCCTGTAGGTTGCTTTCAAGACCAAAGTTTTCCATCCGAATATTAACAGCAATGGTAATATCTGTTTGGATATACTCAAAGAACAATGGAGCCCTGCACTCACCATATCAAAGGTATGATGATATTATCTTCAATAACTTCCCTTGAGCTCTTGTTAGCTAGTAATAAGGTATGATGATATATTACTCATAAGATACGAGTATAAAATATATTTATATTAGTTTTTTTTTTTTTTTTTTTTTAAAGAAAAGGCATTAAAAAAATTGGGAAAAAAACTCATTTTCTTATATTATACTATTATTAAGTGTGGGTGATCGATTTTTATGAAATCAATATAACTAAATAAAATTTCAAATAATTATATTTTTATATCATAGACAATTTAAAACTTTTAAAATTAATTGGATTATAAACATTGTTTTAAAACTTGGCCGGGGTATTTTCATATAATTGAAAGAAATTAAAATCAGTTTTAAAATTATATTTTGAAATTTTCCAAAACTCAACTGAGGCACGTGCCCCGAGTGATCATATTACACCACTGTTAATAAGATTAGCAAATGGGCCGGTTTTTCAAGCATTGTTTAATATAGTAAGTATGTGTAATTGTAAGTAGGGTTCCTATATGCAATTGTTTTAATATAGTAAGTATATGCAATTGTAATAATAATATAGATAAGACACTTGAGTTGCTACTAGACTTTTCTAAGCCCGACCTATTTACTAACCCTAAGTATTTTTTTTCTTTTTTCGCAGGTTTTGCTTTCCATATGTTCATTGCTAACAGACCCAAATCCTGATGATCCTCTTGTTCCTGAGATTGCTCATATGTGCAAGACTGATAAAGTGAAATACGAGTCCACAGCTAGAAGTTGGACACACAAATTTGCCATGGGCTACTGACCCTGATGACAAAATTAATACACACACATATATATGGAACTTTCCAAAAGATTCCTGACCTTTTGCTCATGATCAACTATAGATATGGCTCAAAGCTTTGCTAGCTATGGTTAATGGTTGTGACTCATAATTTGAGTGTAACTTGAAAGCATTTTCTCATTAGAATAAATAAATTTGACCACTTTTTGGTTTGCACTTGCAATAATTGTCAATATAATTGAATGATTAAGTGGTTGATAATCTTGTTTTATAGTTATGAAAATCTTTGCTCATCGTGTTTTATACAAAATAGATTTATTTCCCCAAGTAAAGACTTAAAAGGAGTAATATCTTTCGGAACGGTTCTGGAAGATTTTCGAATTAGAATTTAGAATTTGGAACTGAATGATATTCAGAAATAGGACTTTATGTGTTGGAAAATAGGTTGAAATATTTTAAAGTGAAGCTTCGTTGCGTTGGAAAACGCGTGGTTTCGAGAACCGAATACGTGATTTCTGATTTTATCGTTATACGCGTAAAAGTTTCTTGTCTCGGCTATAAAAATAGCAAACGAACTCCGATTGAGTTGATTCTTGAACCATCGGACTTGGTTTTCCGAGGCGAACAATTTTTGTGTTAAATATTTTTCAAAATTCGCATCAGAAGGACTTTAAAATAGACGATTTCCGAAAATACCCTTCTAAGTGGAGGCAATTTTGTAATTTCAAGGAGAATCGCATTATATATGTGTAAAGTTTTTTGTTCATGAATACAGAGATGAAAACAAAGAATATGAAAGAGAAAAAAAAAGAGGGAGAAGAGAGAGAAATAAGTGGTGGCCGGCGCACGGCCGACCAGCCAACCCCGGCGGTGCGTGCCGGCACCGCCGACTTCGTCCAAACCAGATCGGCCACGTGGTGGCTGGCGATTTCCCATTTGGTGGCCGGAGCGGCGAGAAAAAATGGGAGAGAGGCGCGAGTTACTTGGGCTCGATCCCGACTCGTCGCTTCATTTCACGGCCTGAGCTACCTATCAATTTGAAGCTCTCGGAGAGTACTACAAGATGGTAGTGATGATTTTTCCGATCCGTGCTCGGTTGCACGTAAAACGATGGGAAAATATATGGTGAATAGTAACTTTTGCGTGAACGGTAACTCCAATTTGAATTCTGTCGATTCCAGCACATTCGTGGGATTGCTTGGAGTCTGTATATGCCCTCGAAATCTCGATAAGACCTCCCGGTAAAAATCCGTTAATTTCAAGTTATCTGTTAAATATTCAGATGTATCCAGTAGTTTCGTAGAGTAGCGTAATGATATAAATTGATTTTTTTGAGTATTAGTATATTGAATATGTGCATTTAGTAGAATCCGAGTGAAAACAGAACGAATTAGATCGATCCGATAGATTATGTAGGTTTTTGGTAAAAGTGAGTTTTCCGGGTATTAATATGTTTTTGATCGTAATGATGGACATACGTCATATATGATGATAAGATAGTGTTTGGATAAATTCGTGCAGGTTCGGAGGGTTCAAGACCCTTCCGTAGCGTTTGTGGAAACTTCTTCGGAAGATTTTTCAAAAATTCGTAAACCGAGGATCCAAGTTAACTAGTGGCATGAATTAGTTTGTAACAGTGTTTTAAGACTATTGGAACTGAAATCATTGAAATTGGACTTAAGATGACTATCCCAGAAAGATTCAGAATTTTATCGTAGTTAAGTGGAGGATTCCGTAAGTTACGATTCTAACGATGTTTAGAAATTTGTTTTGGCAGACTTGACTAGGACTTGGAGTGCTCGCGAAGCCAGGTAAGTAACCCATGCGATAAGAACTTAGATTGGTGAGTGTGTGTGTGTGTGTATGATTGACATGTTAGGTTAAAAGAGTATAGTTAATGGATATTCTTGAGAATAAAGTTCGAGATTACGTATGGCTAGAATAATCGACTACCACAGGTATGGATCATTGTCATTGATATGATAAGACGTGAGACATGAAATGAGCTTAATTTTTAACTGTATGTATGAATGTATGAAAGTGCATGAATCGGTGCTAATATATATTCATGTATGTAAATGTATGAGTATGTATAAGCATGTGGATAAGCATATGAATGCGTATTTGTATATGTATGAGATGATTGGATATGTATGATTTGGGTATAAATGATCGGTAAAGGAAATAAGTTATGAATTTAGAATTTATAATAGTACGTGTAGATGTGCGTCATTGGGATAAATTTGTTATTGATTAATGTATACGCTTTAGCGATATAAAGGTTGAGTTGGTATAGACTAAGTATTTTTCGAGTGATGAAAGTTCGTGATTGATTGGATATGTATATGAATGGCGAATGTTGATTGATAAGTAAAAAATGTGAGGATTAGAAAGGTCATGGTATCAGAATTCAAAGTAATAAGTATATTTATATGTTTGATATACATATAAACCTATGTGTATGATGATTCTGAATGATTAAGCAATGTTTGTCATGTGTATGCTTGTGTATGAGAAATCGTGTAATGAGTCTGTGACACGTGATATGTATGCATGTGTGTATATTGATTGGTTGATAATCTCATGGTGTAGTAGTTGAGCTGGTTAGGGATTCGTTCGAACGAAATTCATCTCATACATATTCTAAAATAGGTAATGAGTCTCGTATGAGCATTGTATGCGTAAACCAACTATGTGTATATATTGTTTGATTATGTGCTTTATGATATATTGGTTGTTATATGTGCTTCGTGGTTGGTTGCACGATGATTGCATGTATGTCTATATGTATGCATGTATTGTTGGGGTTTGTGCTCAGAGCGCCAATCCGGACTGTATTTATGTCTGATTCATGAATACGAACATCCCTTTTTTTTTTCCATAATATTACTTACTTAGCGGTTGCACCTCTTGTTTTTATTTACGTATTCGATCTAATTACCATTAGATTGAAACTAAATATGATTTAGTGATATCTATATATTAGACAAAGACCCGATAATATATAATGTAGTGCGCAGTTACAAAATGGTTTGTAATTGACATTGGGAAGTGTCACTACTAGAAATATATTATCAGATAAAGTTCCTGGTCAAGATTTACTAACACGGGTCGATTAGTTAAATCCGTTGAGACCAGTACATGTCGTATATCGTGACTTGGTCCGATTATTTATCCCAATGAACCATGAGTCTTGGGAGACTCGTATAGAGTGTAGGTGTTTATAGTGGATAAATACTGAACGACTCACCGAAGATTCTTAATAGATGGTACACCAACGTCAATAAGAATCTTCTCGGGTTGCGTAGCATAGTTGTTGTATGCACTGCATTTTTGCATGTAAGTCCCTATGATGAGTCTCATTTGGAGACACTACCTTTTAAGTCACGGAAGTCGCGGGAAACGGACGTCGGAAGGGGGAATTCAGAATAAGTATGTCAAAAGATTCAATTCACATGTTTACTGCTTTCGTTCATGCTGCGTTCGTTAACACGTTCGAACGTCAAGCAGATTACTGGCGTTCGTGTAGCATTCGAATCGGTGTTCGAACGGTGTCGGTACCTCTGGTTTTGCTACTAGCCTCACACCCAAGCCCAATTATCCCACCAAAGCCCATAAAACATATCCAAATTAATAAAACACATATTTAACACATGGTGAAATTAAAACACATCTAAAAAATCACATACCAAATTAAAATGAAAAAATTAGCATCAAATAAACATATTCCTAATCAAGCCTAATCTTGTCCCCCAATTAAATACATGCTTTCCTTGTGTTACACTAACAAAATGGTATCTCCTTATTACACAAATATTATTCCTTTTTGAACAAGATTTAACCCTAGCCTTTGCCTATAAAAAGAAGCCTTCACCACACATCCAAACCCTAGCACATGGATACAAACCACAAAAATTCTGCAAAGCATTGACACCCTAGCTCATTCACACAAAAAGACTCCTGGCATTCACGCATAACAGGCCATAAGCAACAAAGAATTCTCTTCTCCTCCCTCACTCTCAATAACCGAAAATCATAAAATCAAAAACCCACATTGCCGCAACAAAACTACGCCCGTACAGCCCCATTTCCGTGACCAAAACTACTCCCATATAGCCCCTACAACCACAGAAACAGAAGCCATTCGCAGCCCCTACAACCACCGAACAACCCCCTGAAAACACCCTCTGCATTCACCAAAATCCATACCCCAAAACAGTGGCCTTAAACCACCAAAACAGCGAACAAAAAACTGCACTTTAAAACCCTTAAATAATCACACAAAACAACAGCCCCAACCCCTCTTTAAACCGTAAAAAACAGTCCATCAATACACCAAAACAGTGACCAAAAAATACAGCAGCAAAACAGTAGTAAAACAGAGTGAAAACAGCAGCCCGAGAAGTGGAAACAGCGAGGAAAGACGTGAACCAGTGAACCGAGAAGCCGCGGAGCATTAACCCTTCCGACGACCGTGTACGGTACTTTCGAGAAATGATCTAAAAGGTTAGACCTGAGGGCACCATCTTTTATTTATCTTTATTCTTATTTTAATCATTTATCGAATTTTCTTCGCATGAGAGTCGTTGATTGATGTGTGTTGTGGCCCTTGAATGAATGGAAAATGTGTCGTCTCTTGTGGTATATAGGATGGAAACCCAGATGTAAATTCCATAGCCGAATCTGAATGGACGGTAGTGCGGTCTGTACTTGGGATACAACTCCACGTACCACTTGAGCAAATGGCACATATTTCAATATGTTTTATCTTGTTCGTTTGTTATCCACATTTTATATTCCGCCATTTTACTTTCTGTATGTCGTTTGTTTGTGTGTTGATATAGTGCGCATGGGCTTAGTATGTTGGGCTAAAGGTTTTCCGTTTGAGGGAAGAAAAGGCCAAAAGGCTACCTTTACGCCAATATTTTCTCTTGCTGGACAAAGTATGTTTGGTTGGATGTGAGATATGTTCAACCGAGCATACAAAGTCCTATATTGTTGTCTTTACTTTATATGCATTGTGATGTAACGCGCATGGGCTAATTAGGGTAGATTAAAGGTCCTCTTTTCGAGGGAAAATGCTTGAAGGCTACCTTACCACGATGTTTTGCCACGCCTTTTGTTATGTCATTGAATTTATGCATATCATTGTTCTATTTACGCATGCATTGCATTCTTGTGCGCATGGGCTAACTAGGGTGGATTCAAAGTCCTCTATTCGAGGGAAAATGCCTAAAGGCTACATTTACCACGATGTTTTACCGCGCCGGACGAGGTACACCCGATTGAATGGGAACGAGTTCAATCGGGCACACGGGGTCCTACATTATGGATTTGCTTATCTATGTATGTGTTTTATCGTCTATCATGCATCAGGTCTGGTCCCGTTCGAACGCGTTCTCAAACGCTATATGAACGTGAACATTCTGTTTACCGTTCGAACGTGTTTACTAACGCTATTCAAATGTGCACATATTTCCTTTGTTTTATCATGCATCAGGTCTGGTCCCGTTATTTCTCCGATTTAGTCCCCCGCGGGCTACTCCGTACTCCCAACCGAGCCACGAGCCTGGGACATCGTCGTCCAACATCTGTGTCCTACAGTCTGGCGACTCCACTGGGGATAGAGAATTGGCCCCGAAATAATGTTTTGTAATGATTGTGATTTGTGATTTGTGATTTAATTAACAGTGTTTACCGTGGGTTGAAAGGGGTTTAATCAAAGGCGTTTTTAAGGCTAGGTAATGGTTTGGTGTCTTCCCTCATTCACTACCTTTATATAAGGAAAAGCTGCGAAGGCACCTAGATAATCATGTACTCATAGCCTATTGTGATGGACTAATTTGGAGGACTCGTTGTTTATTCCTATCACCAAGCGATAAGAGCCTAAGAGGCTTGGGTTTTTAAGAGAGTTCGCTCCGCCCTCCCTCTGGGGAATCTACAACGGGAAATCCATTTGACAGTCAGTCACACACCATAACTCGTTGGCACGTATCGTAAGGTATAAAAAAGGTGCGCTCACTTGGTCGCTCGAACCCTTGAGTGAGGAGACCTAGTTGTGGGCAATCCTTCGCCAGCTAGAGACTTTGTCCACACTCCCGCAAACCCACACGTAGACCGAAATTATATGACCTATAGCAACTATTTCCTCGTGATTGTGGACCATCCTCATTTGGATGCAGTTGGGCTTCTTGTCAGAAATGCGAACTTGTTGGGCCATTTAAACTGGGACGAGTTCGTATCCTATGACAATTGGGCCAAAGGCTTCTAAAATGACAATGGGCCGAATTATATTTTCCACACATCGCACGTATCTCATGCATCTCATGCATACACACATCATGTTAACTCTCTTATGTCTTAAGAGCCATAAAAGATATCCGTTGGGTTAGGGAAAATGGAAGACTTGTTAAAAGGCTGATAGCAAATATGAGTGAATCAGAAAATGAGGTATCTCGCATAGATCAGCTGGAGAATGGTCTCACCAAGGTTACCGAACAATTGCAAGCCTTGACTAATGCGGTGGCTAATATGGCTGTGCCCCGGGCTGGGGGAAATTCTGAGAATGTGAGGCGCGATGAGCTTCCGAATGGGTTGGGAGATGATATCCCCACTTTTGATGATGACATCGCAGAATATGCGACAGTAAGAATGATTGGGTCTCAGGCAGAATTTCAGAAGCTCCGGGATCAGGTAGAAACGGTTACTCATAAAATGAGGGGTAAACATGAAGAGTTGCTAGATTATGAAGCAATGACTTTTGAAGAAAAGTTGCCAGCTCAGTTCAAGATGCATGATATGGCCAAGTTCAATGGGAATGGGGACCCGAGGGTCCATCTTCGACAATATGTTTCAGTTATGAGTTCAGTAGGCTTGTCACAATGCCAAGTTCAGAAGATGTTTGGGATGTCACTTGAGGGGGCACCCGTAGTGTGGTACCATAGCCTAAAAGAAAGGTTAAGGAGGATTGGAGGGAACTGGCAGATGCTTTCTAAAGCAGTATGTTACAGATTTGGAGATTGACTTGTCACTCCGTGACTTGGAGAATACCAAGCAGAAGCCGGAGGAAAGTTTCAAAGAGTATGTAGATCGTTGGAGGAGCCAGCTTCTGAAAATACAGTCTCGTCCTTCGGAGAATGACCAGATCAAAATGATCATCAAGGGCACCAAGCCCTCTATTTATGGTAAGTTGAGGAGGATGACTTCAGTGATTGCTGATTTTCGACAGTTGAGGGAGACTGTGATGGATATCGAGGAAGAGGAAGCCGAGAATCAGACGTTTTATGGCCAAAATAGAAGGACTTTCAGGGGGCCATCTGAGGCCAAGCCCACTACTGCTGAGGTTGCTACTGTCAGAAACAGGCGATTCTCCGATCTTGGTAGACCTTTGTCAAAAGTGATTGAGAAATTGACAAGGCAAGGACTCTTGAAACCCTTGGAGCCTAAAATACTCCCAAATCCTCCCCCACCACACCTCAACATGAACCGTTATTGTCACTTCCACCAGCATCACGGTCATGACACCGATAGCTGTGCTCGCCTCAGATATGAGATCCAAGACCTCATAGACTCCAATAAGATACCCGACCCTGAAAAAGAACAGCCCAATACAAACCATAACCTTTTGCCTAACTATCACTTTGTCCCACCGCCTACCTACATGATTAGCTCCGGCCTACCCGAAAGCTTTGTTCTCCAAACTTTCAACCACCAAACTTCTTGCATGAGGATATGGGATAACGACAGTGAAGAACTATAGGCCAAGGAAGAAGGCGATGTCGTGGATGATGAAGTTGTTCCTCTTAGTTTATTTGATCTTGCATTTTCAAAGACATTGAGTTTATCTACTTGCCTGAGTCTCTTCCTTTCAACCTGCAACATGAGTATATTTGACAAAAGCATTCAACCCTGGTACTATGATAACTCAGCGATGTTTAGAACACAAGGAATTCCCGAAAGAAGCAAGCATAAAGACAGGATAGCCATTCAGAAATTGGGAAATGGGGCCGTGAGACTGTCAGATTTAGAAGGGAATGAGTTCACCGAGCCGGTCAATGTAGACAGATTGAAGCAGTACTTTGCCTGAAGAAGAGAAAACCGAGCAGTCACCAAGAGAATACCTAACCCAACGGAATAAGAAATTCATTCCTGCATGCATGCATACACGTAACATATTTGCATTCTTTTGTGTTTGTTCTGTTTTGTAATAACAGGTTTAAAAAAAAAAAAAGAAAAGGCGGCCAAGACAAGCCAATCAGAAGCAACAACAGTGCATCAGTCTCAGGAATGAATCAGAATCAGTATCAGTTAAGGGCGAGGCCCATATCAGTGTCAATCCAGGGTCGAGGCCCACATCAGTATCAGTTCAGGGTCAAGGCCCACGTCAGCATCAGTTTGGGGATGAGTCCCAAGGCCGAGGCCCATATCAGTATCGGTTTGAGGATGAGTCCCAGGGCTGAGGCCCACATCAATTTCAGTTTTGGGGAAGAGTCTCAGGGTCGAGGCCCACGTCAGCATCAGTTTGGGGATGAGTCCCAGGGCCGAGGCCCATATCAGTATCAGTTTGAGGATGAGTCACAGGGCCGAGGCCCACATCAATTTCAGTTTTGGGGATGAGTCTCAGGGTCGAGGCCCGCACATCAGTATCAGTCTTGCCGGGTATGTCCTTCTGGGGGCGAGGCCCACATCATTATTAGTGTTACCGGGTATGGAGATACAACATCAGTTGTGCCGGGTATAGCACTCCGGGTATGGAGATACATCATCAGTTATGCCGGGTATGGCACTCCGGGTATGGAGATACAACATCAGTTCTGCTGGGTATGGCACTCCGGGTATGGAGATATAGCATCAGTTCTGCCGGGTATGGCACTCCGGGTATGGAGATACAGCATCAGTTCTGCTGGGTATGGCACTCCGGGTATGGAGATATAGCATCAGTTCTGCCGGGTACGCACTCCGGGTATGGAGATATCACTGCGACACTCTGGGTATAGAGACGCAACCACGACGCCTCGGGTATGAGGTTTAGCTTTCCAGGTACGGCACTCCGGGTATGGAGATATCAATGCGACACTCTGGGTATGGAGACACAACCGCGACGCCTCGGGTATGAGGTTTAGCTTGCCAGGTACGGCACTCCGAGTATGGAGATATCACTGTGACACTCTGGGTATGGAGACGCAACCGCGACGCCTCGGGTATGAGGTTTAGCTTGCCAGGTACGGAACTACGGGTATGGAGATATCACTGCGACACTCTGGGTATGGAGACGCAACCGCGAACCCTCGGGTATGAGGTTTAGCTTGCCAGGTGGCAGTTGGCGAGCCAAGTAAGTAAAAATGAATTGCACGACTTGATAGGATTGTCATCCTCACACACTGCACAAGTCCCATCAAAGTGGGGGCGACTGTAGGCACTGCATTTTTGCATGTAAGTCCCTATGATGAGTCTCATTTGGAGACACTACCTTTTAAGTCACGGAAGTCGCGGGAAATGGATGTCGGAAGGGGGAATTCAGAATAAGTATGTCAAAAGATTCAATTCACATGTTCACTGCTTTCGTTCGTGCTGCGTTCGTTAACACGTTGGAACGTCAAGCAGATTATGGGCGTTCGTGTAACGTTCGAATTGGTGTTCGAATGGTGTCGATACTTCTGGTTTTGCTGCTAGCCTCACACCCAAGTCCAATTAGCCCACCAAAGCCCATAAAACATATCCAAATTAATAAAACATATATTTAACACATGGTTAAATTAAAACAAATCTAAAAAATCACATACCAAATTAAAATGAAACAAATAAGCATCAAATAAACATATTCCTAATCAAGCCTAATCTTTTCCCCCAATTAAATACATGCTTTCCTTGTGTGACACTATCAAAATGGTATCTCCTTATTACACAAATAGTTTTCCTTTTTGAACAAGATTTAACCCTAGCATTTGCCTATAAAAAGAAGCCTTCACCACACATCCAAACCCTAGCACATGGATACAAACCACAAAAATTCTGCAAAGCATTGACACCCTAGCTCATTCACACAAAAAGACTCCTGGCATTCACGCATAACAGGCCATAAACAACAAAGAATTCTCTTCTCCTCCATCACTCTCAATAACCGAAAATCATAAAATCAAAAACCCACATTGCCGCAACAAAACTACACCCGTACAGCCCCATTTCCGTGACCAAAACTACTCCCATACAGCCCCTACAACAACAGAAACAGAAGCCATTCGCAGCCCCTACAGCCACCGAACAGCCCCCTGAAAACACCATATGCATTCACCAAAATCCATACCCCAAAACAATGGCCTAAAACCACCTAAAACAGCGAACAAAAAACTGCACTTTAAAACCCTTAAATAATCACACAAAACAGCAGCCCCAACCCCCATTTAAACCGTAAAAAACAGTCCATCAATACACCAAAACAATGACCAGAAAATACAACTGCAAAACAGCAGCAAAACAGAGTGAAAACAGCAGCCCGAGCAGTGGAAACAGCGAGGAAAGACGTGAACCAGTGAACCGGAGGAGTCGCGAAGCATTAACCCTTCTGACGACTATGTACGACACTTTCGAGAGACGATCTAAAAGGTTAGACCTGAGGGCACCATCTTTTATTTATCTTTATTCTTATTTTAATCATTTATCGAATTTTCTTCGCATGAGAGTCGTTGATTGATGTGTGTTGTGGCCCTTGAATGAATGGAAAATGTGTCGTCTCTTGTGGTATATAGGATGGAAACCCAGATGTAAATTCCGTAGCCAAATCCGAATGGACGATAGTGCGGTCTGTACTTGGGATACAACTCCACATACCACTTGAGCAAACGGCACATATTTCGATATGTTTTATCTTGTTCGTTTGTAATCCGCATTTTATATTCCTCCATTTTACTTTCTGTATGTCATTTTTTTATGTGTTGATATAGTGCGCATGGGCTTAGTATGTTGGTCTAAAGGTTTTCCATTTGAGGGAAGAAAAGGCCAAAAGGTTACCTTTATGCCAATACTTTGTCGCGCCAGACAAAGTATGTTTGGTTGGATGTGAGATATGTTCAGCCGAGCATACGAAGTACTATATTGTTGTCTTTACTTTCTATGCATTGTGATGTAACGAGCATGGGCTAACTAGGGTGGATTAAAGGTCCTCTATTCGAGGGAAAATGCCTGAAGGCTACCTTACCAAGATGTTTTGCCACGTCTTTTGTTATGTCATTGACTTTATGCATATCATTGTTCTATTTACGCATGCATTGCATTCTTGTGCGCATGGGCTAACTAGGGTGGATTCAAGGTCCTCTATTCGAGGGAAAATGCCGAAAGGCTACCTTTACCACGATGTTTTACCGCGCCGGACGAGGTACACCTGATTGAATGGGAACGAGTTCAATCGGGCACACGGGGTCCTACATTGTGGATTTGCTTATCTATGTATGTGTTGTGTCGTCTATCATGCATCAAGTCTGGTCCCGTTCCAACGCGTTCTCAAACGTTATACGAACGCGAACCTTCTGTTTACCATTAGAATGTGTTTACTAACGTTACTCGAACGTGCACGTATTTCCTTTGTTTTATCATGTATCAGGTCTGGTCCCGTTCGAACGCGTTCTCCAACGCTATACGAACGCAAACCTTCTGTTTACCGTTCGAACGCATTTACGAACGCTACTCGAACGCACATGCATTTTGTTTCATCAGGTCTTGTCCCGTTCGAACGCGTTATCCAACGCCACACGAACGAGAACCTTCTGTTTACCGTTCGAACGTGTTTTCGAACGCTACATGAACGCGCATACACTGAACTGAGTCTTTTTCATCACATTTCATGCATGATTGCTTCTTGGGTGATTTCTCTTGTATTATGTAATTAACCATGCCATTCCATTAGTGACACTTTTACTTCTACCATCTACTTGTGTTCCCGCATTTATCCGTTGATGTGTTCGTGAGATTGTGTTCAAGCATGATTAGGTCACTTGTTCCTTAAACATGATTTAGCCGCTAGTACGTTATTCCTCTATGCATGATTTAATTATCTTCTTTCGCAATAGGTGTTCAACTTATGTTTAGGTTGTTATTTATTTTCCGCGCTTGATGATTCAACATGTCATGAGATTATTGTGTGATATTGTATGTTTGTCGTTATGATGATTTATTTTATACATGCGAACTTATGAGTAAATTACCCCCTTGGAAATATGTTGCTTAGGCTCGATTAAATTATTGCACAAATCATATCATTACAAGTGGCATAAGTAAGGGACCATTCCGAACCCAACGGTTTGAGGTCTTCCCTTGCGAGGGGTGAGTGCGGCCTTAAATCATTTTCGCGGTTCACACCGGGTGGCGACTCCATGTTATTTCTCTGGTTTAGTCCCACGCGGGCTACTCCGTACTCCCAACCGGGCCGCGAGCCCGGGACAGCGTCATCCAACATCTGTGTCCTACAGTGGTCATTCGACTTGAGATATCATTGTGGATGTATGAGACATCCCCCACACTTAGATGGCAGTCACGTCATCGATCTATTTAGATCAGACCTCCGCCTGTTCGTTGGGTGTGGACCGATCCTCAGGATATCCTGTGTGTATCAAGATAGGATCCGTCAGTTCTGTGTACAGAGCATAGGTAGTCCAAATGTGATTAGCAATCTGTTAAATCTATGGCCATAGTATACTTCGGAAGTAAGTTCCAAATGTTATTTAGAAATTGCTAATAGAAATGTCGATGTGATTATACCTATAGAGATTTGACGTTTATATCTATATCTCTGGGATAATCTGGATACCTGTGACGTAGGGATTATACGTATGCAATGACCTCGACCTGTATGATTCAGCGAGTTTATCCGTGGTCGTCATAATTTACGGGTGGGTAAATTATGGACACGAAATTGGATTTCGTGACGGATATGCCTGAATCTAGAGAGTCTCACTAATGAAATACTCGATAGCACTAGGGCGACTATTATAAATAATGATGATTATTTATTGTTCGTTTAACTGTTAAACGAAAGGTACATGAATTAGAGGGCCGAACCGTCATTTCCTAATTAGTGTGTATTTGTGTTTAATATTTGATATTATTAAATACACATTAATTAATTGTCAAATTATGATATTTGACAATATCATTAATATATGTATTTGAGATATTTAAAGTAAATATAATACATATATTTGAGATATTTGTATTTAATTAATTATTTAATAATTTAATTGTTAAATGATTAAAGTAATTAAAATATAAATATCTTACCAAATGATAATGATGGGAAATGATTCACAAGTGTATATTGTTGACTTTGCTTTAAAAGAAATGGTAGTCAAATTGAGTTTGACTTCTAAGATATTTGTTTAATTTTGATTAAATTTGAAAATATATATTTTTCTTTTTTAAGGCAATTTTCGGCCATGACCTAAAATGAATATAAGTGTTATATTTTTGAGTTCCTTTTGTTGACTTGTTGAAATTCATTAAAGTTGTAATGATAAAGTTGGCAAGTTGATAAGGCAAATTAAATGAAACAAAAAAATAATATCTAGATATTTCCTACTACCAAATTCGGCCAAGGCTAAATTGGAGGAGATATATATTATTTTGTTTCATTTTTTAGGGTTTAAGGAGTTCATAAGTTACAAAATACACATAATTGAGTTGAGAGAAAAAGGCTTGGAGGCTAAAGAAGAAAACTTGGAAAAATCTTATTTTTGTAAGTTTTTCTTTAAAGTCTTCAACATAGAAAATGTTTCTAACATGTTTTAGTTTCATCTTGTGTTGCTTTGATGATGTCTCTTTACTTATAGTTTATGTTTTAATTGGTTATGAACTTGTATGAAAGATGTTTGCATGTATGGTTTCAAAGTGAGCTTGAAATAGTTTCATAAGCTCTCTTTTGATTATTTGATAATCAAGTTGCCATTTTAGAGTTGCTAAGCCACTCATTTATGACCTAGAATTGTTCTTGCGTTGTTTCATGATGGTGAGACTTGTGTTGTAAAGTTTGAATTAAAGTAATGGATTTAATGGATTTGGTGAAATTGGTCAATTTGATGAAATTATAAAATTAGGGTTCTTAACCCTTTCCAAATTTGGGGCTTTTCGTATATGTGATGTATTATGGAGTGTATATGATGCATATAAATTTTTGGGTTGATTGGATTTAATCTTGGCATGTTTTGAACATAAAAGGACGAAAATGCAAATAACCGAAAATTGGGGGGGTGCTCTCGACAATTTGCTAAAATTTGGGGATTTGATTGCAATCGGATTTGTATGTTTTGGACTTGTTAAAAATCATTTTAGAAATGATTTAGAATCATCCAAAATTATATTTGACAATTTTTGGACTAAATGATTAATTTGTAAAGTATTGGGGCAATTCGGTAATTACCAAGAAATTTGATTTCTTGTGTAATTTTCTCAGAATTTGATGAATGAGTAATTAAATAAATAAGTTTATTTAATTGATCCAAGAAAAATTTTGAAATCAAAATATTTTGATTTTCCGCGTTTCCGCTGCGTTACTGGATTTCCGCCATAAAACCTCAACATGTATATGTGTAAGAACTTTGAAATTATTTTTGTTTATATATAAGAGAGGTATGTTACGGTATTTGCAAATGCATATAAATTTTTGTTGGACAATTATGACCCATAACATTACTATTTGCACAGAATATGGTGTTGTTGTACAAATTAACTATGTGACAAAGGAAATTGCTCTTTTATCATTTGTAATTAGATTACAGGGATATATAAATGATAAAAGTCCATATGATTAGTTCCGGATTGATAAGATATGAGACAGTATCAATCCATGAAGGTTTAATCATTAAAACATCCCTAGTCGGAGTATTAATGAGATTGAACATCGATAATGCGGAATAGACTAGTATTGCACTTGTGCGCGTTGTGGGAGCATAACAACATAGTTCTCATATATTTGGGTATTGGATACTCATGCAAGTGTAATAGGAGGTTGTGTTTTCCGATGGTACGGAAACAGCTTTGCTCTGGATAGACCCCTCAGAATTCCATTGGTAGTATGACTATGTGTCTATGGAAGTCCGAATCAGGGTAGGTGTATTTGGTCTTAACCTGAGACTTGCACCGCTAATACTTGCGACAATCAATATACTTTGGTTTTGGTCATCCAGGGCTTTAACCGGTTCTGTGTACGCCTTTTCTGGGTATATTGAGAACCGTAGTGATTGGGTGTAATGTCAAGATGAAAGTATTACTTCAGTCATAGTGAAGATGATGATCACGTAGGATACGAAACTGGTGCTCTTATATGCTGCAGCTATCGGGATAATATGACTAGGTCATGTTTATCCGATTATAGAGACTAGTTACCAGAGATCTGACATGTGCTTCGTACGGGAAAGACACAATTCCGCAATCGGGGAAGACTAGTTACCAGAGACTGGAAATGCACCAACCGCAACCGAACCAGACTCGTCCGGTTCGGTTATGAATTACGATCTTGTTTGTTAAAAGTTTGGTTAGTCAACGGTTTAGTTACGGTTCAGTTACAGTTTGAAACCATAAACGTGTGCATGTATAATCATATATAGCCCAACAATCATTTCTAATCACGCGATATGGAGATCCGACAATCCCTCATTTTTTGATTTTCTAACCGATCCCGCACTATGTGCAGATTGTGCATATATTTTAGGTATTGATCTTGTAAATGTTCCAAATTTTATCGGTTTTATGGTTTAAATTGGACAATTGATTTACTTGCACGTAATATTTATACCTCATTCGTTTATCTCTGAGTTCTCAAATAATATTTATAATTCAAAGTGCAAGAGCTAATAGTCAGAGACTTCATCCTAAATCATAGTAATAATAAAAAATTAATGAAATAAAAAAAACTTAGGGAAATAATTTAAAATAAAATAAAATAAATAATAATAGACTCGAAATCAAAAAATTGGCTAGGTTTTATAGGCGGCTACTATTCAGGTTTCTTATTTTAATATTATATTATATTTTAATATTGTAATATGTTTTTTATTTCAATAATTTATTATTTTAATTTTATAATTTTAAAGTAAAAATATTAACTGCAGAGATTATGTGTCACTTATATTTTTTTATTTTAATAGAATATTATAATATATTTCCTTATTATAATAGCAATAAAATGATATTTGTAGAGATTAAGGGTCATGTGACGCGATGAGAAAGCTTAAAATATTTAACTTATATATATATTCTTTTGTTGGATTATTTGTGATATTATTCAAAAATTAATTGGATAGTATAATATATATTATTGTTATAATATGGTCCTTATTTAATAGTTTATTAATTTAATTTTATAATTTAATAGTATTTTTTAATTATAATAAGATAGTATAATATGTTTTCTTATTATAATACAGTTTTTATAAAATTATAATACGTATTTTTATTGTAATAGGTTTTTTATTTAATAAAAAATTAATTATAGAGGTTAATTGTAGAAATTAAATGTCTCTTATGTTTTTTATTTTAATGAGAGATTATAATATGTTTTCTTATATTAATAGATTTCTTTATTTATTTTATAATTTAATAATAATAAATTAAAATATTAATTAATTAATTAAATTAATATGTTTCTTACTTTAATACTAGATTATGTTTTTATATTATAATAGGTTTCTTATGTTAATAATTTATTATTTAAATTTTATAATTTAATAATAAAAAATTAAATATAGAGTTTAAGTTAATTATAGATAATTTAATAGTATTTTTTTTAATATGATATTATAATATATTTTCTTATTATAATAGAATTTTTATAAAATTATAATATGTATTTTTATTGTAATTGTCACGACCCCTCCTTAGAACAAGTCCAACCCTAGAAAAGAGTCTATGAACCTCTTTAGTTCGAGCATTCTACATGTCATGCAATTTAAATATATTTACAAATAAAATGATACTTCTCATAATATAATTTATCAAATCTTCGAAAAATCTCAATAATTAAAGTTTACAGCAATAGTCTCGAAAACATGAAAATAATGTCCTAAATCTCATATTTCAAAAGAAATATATGGAACAACCTGAAGATCAGATGTGGTAAGCGAATCAAATCCTGGTACTAATATTGCTGTGTTGGCGAATTATCTAGGATGTTTGGGAAAATGGGGTGAGCTTAAAAAGCCCAATAAGTGAAGCATTTAAACTCTCAACATGACCTACCAATAATATATATATATATATATATATACTAATTAATATTTGAAAACAACATTTGCTATATAAAAACTATCTCAGTTAAATCATACTCCCAACAGAACAACATTAGTCCAACGAGGATTGCTAACCAGATTCGGTATAATAGTGGATTGAAACCATTAGGAGAGTATCAACATTCATTCTAAGGTTTCCCACCATATAACCTCGCTTAAAATGTGCAAGAGTGGGTGAACCACAAGCCTCTGCTAACCTCGCATAACCTCACATTTCCGACCACTATTATACAAAACCCGGCAGCATAACAGTAAAAATATACATCATCCAATACAACCAAGTTTTGCACCCAATCAATCAATCTCATCTCAACATCACGAAATAACTGAAGGCCTCGCCTCCTAACACAATCATGCAACTATGCCGAAAATCGTATTCATGAATTTATAACTCCCATGCTATCAATAACTCAATAAATATTTCAAACATATGCATACATACATATACATGCGCGCGCGCACACACATACATACACACACATACATATATTTTTACATAAAATATCAACCAACAAAAAATCATCTTGCATTGTACTTACCTTAATCCATGTAAAAATCCTATGTATTTATATCCTCGTCAATATCTTAAAATATAAAATTATGATCAGGTCCCTCAATTTTGCTAAATTTATATTTTTACCCTTAAACTTTGTAAATTTATAATTTAACCCTAAGACTTTTATACTTTATCAATTTAGTCTTACAACTCTCAAATATTACTTATTACCCATAAAAGTTGGAATTTATATATTTACATCCTTAATCATGTCAATTTATAATTAAGACCAAAACTTTAAAAATTTTATATTTACACCCTCAAAACTGTAACAATAACGTACCGAGCTCCAAAGACTTCAAAATACCATAGCTTTGTGATCAATAGACAGTATACGTCACAAGGATCACAATGATAGTGGTGGTGACGGCTGATGCACGGTGGTTATAGACGAATGGTCCAACGATGATAACTCATATTTTCGGCTCGTTTCATAATAACTAATGGTAAGATCTGGGCAACTCAAGTACCTACACTGCGTATCTCAACAAGGGAAAGATTCTGCAAAGGGAGGTGAGGTTCACTCAAGGCAGCGCGTGGGAGCATGGGCGACAATGTGGTGGTGCGTGGGCAGTACGTGAGGGCACATGCGATGGATTCTGGGTGGCGGACTAGCGATATTGGATTCGTCTCGTTGAGAGAATTCTTCAAATGTGGTCAGTCGTCGGAAATGATGTCCGGATGACATCGAACAACCTTTTTCTCTCTCTTGCATATACTTTCTCTCTCTACTAGTTCGACTCTCTCGCATATTGGTTTCGTCTCTCTCTCTAGCTGCTCACAGAAAATTGCCTTCAGTCACTCTGTCTTCTAATCAAAACACACCGGTCTCAAACTTCTCTTGTAATCACGTTAAACACACACAAAAGCTAGGGTTGGTTTTGTTTTTAAAATAGGAAGTTGTGATGTTTTAGTTATATAGGAGTGTGTAGTTGTTGACTTTTGGGGGGAATGAGACGTGTGTGTGAGTCGAAGTGTATGAGATAAGGAAAAATTCAATTCAATTTAAATAATAAATAAAAAACACTTAATATTACAATATACACACCTTACAAAGATTTCATCCTCAAAATTTCTCAATCCTCGAACAGCTCTAGATATTTCTCCGTCATGTCTTGTTCTACTTTCTAAGTCGCCTCTTGTATGTGTTGATTAGTCCATATGACCTTCACAAGAGGTATACATCTAGATCTCAACTCTTGAACCTTTTGTTGGATTTGGTGCTTGGAGCGTCAATCCGAATAATGTATTGTATATTATATTTTATTAATAAAATAACTATATTTTTCATTTCAACCTCGTTAATGGTAATGTCATTATGCATATTAGATTGATATATATAAATATGATAAGAATGACATCGATCTTGAAATGAAAATGTAGTTATTTTATTAATAAAACATAATATACAATACATTATTAAATTATGCATATTAGATTGATATATATAAATGTTGAGAACGACATCGATCTTAGAATAGTCATATAGTAATATTGGACAATGGGTGGTCCAATATTGAGATATGATTACTTTTATAAACTATTTTTAAAGAAAAATATGCATAATCGTTGGTTTTGGAAAACGGTCGAATTCTTAGAACTTATAAGACTAGCACATATTGTATATTAGAATTGGAGTTCCAATGGTTTAACTCGATATACCATGGGCAAGAGAAGCTCGTATAGACATATGAGTATTTGTTGGAACGAATATTGAATGACTCATAGGTGACTTCGAATAGTTGAAAGTACACACCATCGTCAATAGGAATCTCCTCGAGTCGAGTAGCATATGTGATACTTTGACTATAGGATAACATTGATTTTGTGTGTGATCCTCCACACTTTGATGCCATATGTCAGAGACATTTCATGGTCTGATCGCTAGATGTTCGTTGGGTGTGGACTGAGGTACTCGTTAATCAAGTGTGTATCAAGATAGAATCTGTCGGTCCGTATGTGTACCATAAGGGGTTTAGGTATCCATGTGAGTAAGTCACAATTCTTAAGACTTTGGCCAAAGCCGATCACCTAGGGTGGATCGCATATATCAGAAATGGTGTTATGATTAGTTGTATAGAATCGTGGACATGTCAACAATATGATATGTGCTCCTCGGAAACTTGATGGTGTAATCTATGTTTCCTAAACACAACTCGGATAGCCTACAAATAGGTTCATCGTGAATTCAAAAAAGGTCGAATTGCGTATATATAAGTTAGACTTATATGACGAACATATCTGGACTTAGAGAGTCCCACAATGTGAAGTGTACTCGTTAAGCACTTTGGTAGCCGATAATGTTTGATAATAAATAATATTTGATATTATAATTTTCAATTAAAATAATTAAGTGTTATTGGATAACATTAATTATTTACTTTGACCCAATTGGATTAATTGGATTAATCCAAAATCACACAAGGTTTTTGTTGTAATTTCATAAATATCTCTACCATTGGAGGACATTTTGGTAATTACAAATATGTAATAATAGGTGTATTTGGCTTGATTTAATTGGATTAAATAAAAGTGGTAGACATTAAACTAATCCATTGATTAAACATTGTCTTGATTTAATTGGAATAAATCAAATTGGTAGACAAACGTTATTAGTCACGCCTAATTATACATATTTGGACAAATTGGATTAAGCCCACCTAAAAGTTGATTAAGACTTTTATTAATTAAAAATTACATAAATTTTACTATAAAATACAAGCTTGAGCAAATTTTTAATCAAGCTTGAGAAAGCTAAAACAAGCAAAATTTAGAGATATTAGCCTAAGTAACGTTTTTGTGAGTGAAGCTTTGGAAGTTCTTTACAACAACAAGGAGAAGAAGATTGGATCTTGAAATAAAACTTGCTAGCTTTGGAACTTCTCTACAATCTTTCAACGAGAAGAAGATTGGATCTTGGAATCAAGCTTGCTACGTGTATTGAAGTGTTTGGAATTGGTTTAAATGCAAAAATATTTTATGCCAATATTTTACATAAGGCAGCATCATGACTCTGGACTTCAGCATCGCGACACTCAACTCTTAGAGATTCAGGCGTCATGACGCTCACCTTTGTGCATCGTGACACTGAGCATTCACAAATTGGGCATTGCAGCTCCCAAACCCGAGCATTACGACACGCCGACAGCTACTGTCTATGAGCGATGAAACTTCATTTTCTCCGTTCTGAAGTTTTCGGACTCCGATTTGGACCATGTTTTTTCTTACGAACTCGTAACAAAATATAGTATTCTATCAAATAATTTAAAAATACACCTATCTTTGATATCCATGGATTAGACCGACTTTCACTACACGAGGCACTGATTCCACCTTAGGGGTCCCACATTCTCCCCAATACCTTTCGCTCTACAATATTCATGGGCTTTTCTTCATATGTCAAATCCTCTCTCAGCTCTACTGGCCGTGTTTCCAAAATATGAGTAAAATCTAAAACATATTTCTTCAGCAATGATACATGAAATACTTTATGAATTCTTTACAATTTCGGTGGTAATGCCAAACGATATGCCACTTTGCAGACTCTCTCTAAAATCTCATAAGGACCAATTTAGTGTGATGACAACTTTCTTTTCCATCCAAATCTCATTACACCCTTCCAATGAGAGATTTCAAGAAAACTTTATCCCCCATTTGGAACTCAATATCCTTTATTATTTTGTCAGCATAACTCTTTTGTCGACTCTGCACATCTAACAGTCTAGATCCAATCAATATGATCCTTTCAGATGTCATATCTACCAAATATGAACCATGAATATATCTATCTCCAACCTCGCCCCAAAAAAATAGGAGTCCTATACCTCCTCCCATACAGAGCCTCAAATGAAGCCAGACCGATACTAGCCTGTAAGCTCTTGTTGTAGATAAACTCTATCAGATGTAAATACTCGTCCCATCCTCGAATAAAAGTCAACAAACACAATCTCATCAAATCTTCCAATGTCTGAATAGTCCGCTCTGACTGCCTATCAGTCTGAGGGTGGAATGTAGTACTCACATTAACCTTCGACCCCATGGACTTCTAGAAACCTTGTCAAAAAATAGAAGTAAATCTGGCATCTCTATATAAAATAATTGACACCAGTACTCAATGTAACTGCACAATCCGCTCCACATATAGTTTTACTAACCTCTTTGGTTCCCATATAACTCTAATAGGTAAAACAAAAGGGCAGATTTAGACAATCGATCTACTGTTACCCAAATTCCATCATAACCCTTTTTTTTCATTAGTATCCCTACTATAAAATTCATCACAATATTTTCTCATGTCCACTCAGATATAGGTAAAGGATGGAGTAATCCAGCTGGATGTTGATGCTCTGCCTTAACTTACTGACAAACTAAACATTGAGACACAAACTCTAAAATCTCTCTCTTCATGCCCGACCACCAATATTTCTTCTTTATATTCCAATTCATCTTGGTGCTCCCAGTACACATGTTGTATGAAGCATCATGGGCCTCATCCAAGATCTCATGCTTAAGCGCTACTGTAGTTGGTGCCGCCACTCCGTCACGAAAAAATAATACGTCTTACTTACACATTCTAAAGGTAGTATTCTCACCATTTGCAGCCTCTATTCTCTACTTCCCACATTGATCATCTTCGTTCTGTGTTTTTTTGAGTCTATTTAACACTGTAGATCGAAATTTCATTTGGCCAAGAAGAGCTCCACTGTCAGATATCTCAAAGGTCAGACGTAACACTGCCATCTCCTCAAACATCCTTTGCTTGGCCCTCAAAAATTGTAATTTACCCACGTTATTCCTTCTCAGTGCATCATCAACTATATTGTCCTTTCCCGGATGGTAATTAATAGTACAAATATAGTCAATTTAGAACTTCATCCAATCTCACTGCCTCAAATTCAGCTCTCTTTGAGTGTGAAGATTTTTCAGACTCTTATGATCGGTATAAATCTTACACTTGGCACCATATAAATAATGCCTCCAAATCTTTAGAGCATGTATAATTGATGCCATCTGTAGATCATGGGTGGGAAAATTCTTTTCATGAGTCTTCAAATATCTCGAGGCATAGGCAAATACTCTCCCATGTGATGCATCCATATAAACCACATATCCATCAAGTCCAAATGGTAGAGTAAATATTGGTGATATAATTAATTTCTTCTTCAAAACTGGAAGCTCTTCCCACAATCATCAGTCCATATAAACAGTACTTCATTTATCGTCAGATGATTTATCGAAGCAATGATAATAGAGAAATCTCAAATAAAGGGACGTTAGTAGCGTGCTAATCCCAGGAAGCTTCGAACCTCTGTTTTCGTTCTCAGTCTCTCCAATTTAAGAAATGTTCTGACCTTCTGCGGATCTATACAAATACCCTCTCCCGAGATAATGTGCCAAAAAAAACACTATGTCCAGCCAAAATTCACATTTAGAGAACTTGGCATATAGTCGGTCTCGCCTCAATGTCTATAATACCAATTGAATGTGTTGCTCATAATCGATCCGAGAAAGCGAATACACAAGGATTTAATTAATAAACACCACGATGAACTTATCTAGATACGACTAAAACACTTTATTCATCAAACCCATGAATGTTACATGTGAACTAGTAAGTCCAGATGGCATCACTAGAAACTCATAATACCCGTATCTCGTTCGGAATGTAGTCTTGGGAATATTCGCATCTTAGATCCTCATCTGATGATATCCTGATCGAAGATCAATTTTTGAAAATACCAAGGCTCCTCAAAGTTTATCAAACAAGTCATCGATACAAGGTAACATGTACCAGTTCTTGACCATCACCTTATTGAGCTGCCGATAATCAATACATAATCTTAAGGTGTCATCATTGTTTTCACGAAAATACTGGATGTGATACACTAGGTCTAATAAATCCTTGATCAAACAGTTCCTACAATTATTCTTTCAGCTCCTTCATTTCTGTCGGGGCCATGCGATATGAAGTTACTGAAATATAGGCGGTATAAGGCATCAGATATAGTGAACTCTATATCTCTATGATGAGGTAATCCTGGCAGCTCATTGGGAAACACATCATGGTACTCTCTAACAATTGGAATATCTAATATATGTGTTGATTCATCCTCTCTCATTACAGAGATACTCGCTAAAAAGCCTCTGCACCCCTGTCTAATCATCCTCCAAGCCGACATAGCATAAATGATTGGTGCCATAACCCGGCTACGATCACTGACTACCTTGAATTCCTCATCGTCTAATCTAAACCTCATTTATTTGCCACTGCAATCAATAATAGCTCTATGGGCTGTTAGCCAATCCATCTCTAGAATCAGACTGAAGTCATCTATCTCTAACTGGTAAAATACAGCTAGTAGTTGTCTTCCCTAAATCTCAACGCTTAATCCTCTGCATAATGTATGTATCATGATGTTTTTCCTTGAAAGAAGTCTCACAATCAAATGACTCATGTTGGACTCCGCTATACTACCCATATAAGGAAAACAAGCAGTGGTAATAAATGAATGCATAAAACCTATATCAAAAAGAGCTCGAACAATTATATTTAATACCCGAACTGTACTAGATACAACATCACCACCATCATGTACCTCTTGTTCTTTCATGGTGAAGACTCATTGACACGCAATAAAACAGTCAAGATAAAATCCTTGCTTATTTTTGTGTCGTCAGTTAGTGTAGTAGCAAGCTAAGATCATTTCCTCAGAAGATCGTTCTTAATTATATTAGTTGTGTCATGACAAAAATTAAAGAGCTAAAAATTAAAGGGAGTTTTTAAATTATACCCAAGCTATTTGGAATAAAACTAAATTAAAAATATAAAATTACAAAAATTGCTTAGAAAGTTGAAACTATGGAGAGAAATATAGTCAAGGATTTTATTCGCCACCACTAGATAATGGATATATTTTTTTTTCAGATATTCTCTCATTTTTATTGAAATTAACAACTCTAAGATGACAAACAAGCTCGGATATCTCGAATCTTTCCAAACTTAGTCATCAAATATGAACAAGCACCTTACTTGATCCTTATTTATTAAGCAATCTACAATACACTCTCTAGATTTAATTTAATAAAAGCATTAAGTTTTGGGAAAGAAATTTGAATCCAGCAACAAACATACAATCGTGGTTTATTTAACTTGAGTTATAAACTCTATGCAATCAATCAAAAACTTCCCACCATCTATGATTACAATTGCTACTAAGGTCTAGAATTCAAGATAATTAAATGGATCAAAAATCTAAAGTAGCATTCAAATCACTAACTTGTTCACTTAGTTGCGCACCTAAACAAATAAAAAGGTAATTTATGGCATTCAAATAGAAGAATATAACAATTCCAAATGGAGAGTTTAATCAAATTTGAAGTTTAAAAAAACTAGTCTATATCTAGGGATTTGAAATCACCTTTAACCAAAGGAGGTTTAACTACACATAATAGAGAAGTTCACAAAAAAAAAATTCATTAGAGAAAACATAACAAACTAGGAGTAGTGAAAAATATAACTTTTGAATGCTGTTTTTCTTCTTGTTTTATGTCTTCTCTATTTTTTTTCTCTCTCTTATGTGTCATCTATAATGACAGTTTTAAGCCTCCTTTTATATATAAATAATTTTCTAACCTAACCTTAGTGATATGGCTTTTGAAAACCCAAAAAGGAATGGAAAAGAGCTTTAAAATGGAAGTTTGCGGTCAAATTCTGTAATTTGCGTTGGAACGCCCATCAAACACCACTCAGACATCCAGACACTGCCTCGAGGTGTTAGAACCTCTGTCTCACACGATTTGCTCACGCAGCTACTGCCTTAGTTCGTTCGAATACTCCGACGAACGTCTATAGCACGCTTGTTTACTCTAGCAAACTGGTTCAGATGTGCAGATTAAAACACTTTTAACTTTCTCATCTCTAGCTAAATCATGTGTTCTTTATATGTACACGATCATCTTCGAGTCTACTTTCCAATTTCATTGACCCCGTGTCAATTGGAGCTCTAAATCTTCTGAAATATTCAAAAGAGTGAACAATTATCAGTTGACATTAGTCAGCTCTCATCATTTTGCAAGGCATTGAGCTTCTCTTTTGCACTAGCTTCATTCCTACATCAAAACACACCAAAAAGTATGTGAATTTGAATATTTCATGAATCAAAGCATATAACATATAAATGTTGGGGTTTTAACGTGGGCGCAGCGGAATCTCGCGGTTCAGGTGAAATCGTAATTTTAAAACTTTTTAAATTACCGAATAAATTATTCAATATCCAATATGAATAATTCATTCATATTTCACTTAAAAATATTTATTCGATATCAAATAACGACATAAATAGTTAAGAAATATCGCCAAACTTTTACGAAAATATTTTTCCGTAAAATGGCATAAAACGCGTTTTTGACCGAACCGACTACCCAATGTACATGAGGGCTGCCCAGGTCAACCCAATAGTACTTGGGCAGTTCATGGGCTGCCCGAACAGTGACCATTCCCTGTTTGGGTAGCCGTCACCCTATTGGCTCAAAAGTCACCCAGTAACGCCGTTTTTCACCGTTTTCGCATATTTCAACTCCGAAATAGTTTCCGGAAATTGCTCCAACACCCAAAACACATCCAATAGATTTGTATGACATAATTTTCATCACAATAAACCCAGTTTTCCAGATCTGATTTTGTAATAAAAATTATCATTTTTCATGCTATAAATCCAATTTTCTCAACATTAATCACATTAATCACAACACCAATTCAAGCCACCACTAATGAAACACACAAGAACAATTCTAGGAATTACAAGAGTGGTTATAACACTCTAGAATGGAAACATATCATCAAATTAACATTCTTCACTTTTCCTTCTTGAATCATCAAGCAAATTGGAGAGTATTTTGGAAGAAGGGTTTCGGCCATGCTAAGCTTGAAGAAATGAGACAACAAAATTTTCTAACTTAAGAACAAGCCTTGACTGACTTAGGGGGCAAAATGGTCATTTTCTCTCAATTTAATTCAATTAAACAAAATCAAGCTTTATGTTAGCAAAATCAATTTGCACACATTAAGCTTAATTAAAATATTCCACTGTAACCAATAATAATTAAACATTTTTCATAACAATTATGAAAAAAATATCATTTAATTATTCAAATATTTAACATTTAAATATCTAAATAATTAATTAATTTAATTATTATTATATATGTATTTTTATTTACATTAAATAAAAAATACATATATTAATGGCATGTGTCAAAGTCTCATTTGACAATTAATTAATATGTATCAATTCAAATTTTGTATCAAATACAAATACACTTTAATTATTAATTGACCAAAATCCCCTTAAGCATGTGTTTTCGTTTAACCGTTTAAACGATTCGAATTAACTCATTTAATCCGATGAAGTATTATGAATAATTTGTATTATTCATAATGCATTGCCCAAGTGCTCAATGAGTACACTTCATATTGTGGGACTATCTAAGTTTAGGTTTATCCGTCACGAAATCCAATTTCGTGTCCATAATTCACCCACTCATGAATTATGACGACCACAGATAATCTCGTTAAACTATGCAAGTCAAGGTCATTGCATACGTATAATCCTTCTGTCACAGGCTATCCATATTATACATGAGATATAGATAAGAACATCAAATCCTTATTGTGGGACACAGAAACTGGGCGACATATGCTGTTCCGGGCTCGCGGCCTAGTTGGGAGTACGGAGTAGCCCGCAGGGGACTAAACTGGAGAATAATGGAGTCGCCACCCGGTGTGAACCGGGAAAATGAGATTTAAGGCCGCACTCACCCCTCGCAAGGGAAGACCTCAAACCGTTTGGTTCGGAATGGTCCCTTACTTATGCCACTTGTAATAAAATGATTTGTGCAATAATCTAACCAAGCCTAAGCAACATATTTCCAAGGATAATCTATTTCCAAGTTCGCATGCATAAATCAAAGGTTCATCTAAGTTCACATGTAACACATTTTTATGTTTGCATACAACCTATTTGCATATAATCTATGTCCGAATTTGCATGCATAAAGATAAATATGGCTAGCATACAATGTTATAAGCACATTACATTCCATCATAGGCATGCCAATAGATAATAATTGTACAATCACGCATGAAAGCAAATCGGAATAATGGCGAGCATATAATCTTCATGAACATATTGAATGGATGAATGCGAAAGCATAAGTAGATGACTACCGTGTAAACATACATCATGGGAACGAACATGTAATCTTGTGCACACAATAAATGGCTAAAAGAGAACATGAACAATATAAAAGGCAAATGATAAAATGAGTAACCATGCATGAGATGTGATGAAAGATGGCCTGTTTACCGTGGGCGTTCGTGCTGCGTTCGTATCCGCGTTCGAATGGTAAATAGAAGGTTCGCGTTCGAGTAGCTTTCGTAAACGCGTTCGAACGAACTGAGATAGAAAACATGCGTTCTTGTGGCATTCTGAAACATGTTCGAACGGGGTTACAGCAGCGACCTCCGAAATGCAGTAAACAACATGACACATACGTGAACGGATGAATAGATGACACCTAATAAATAATAACGGGCTAAAAGGCGCGGCAAGTATCGTGGTAA